>JAANYP010000648.1:4559-16548 GCA_020465985.1 Centrapalus pauciflorus | reverse complement strand
CCATCTCGGTTCATATTTCGGATGACTCAATTCCGGACCACTTCGATTGTCATTTGCGGCTGATTTAAACCGAATCTGGATAATCCGAATTCGAGTCGATGGAGTCCTAAGCGTAAGGCAGTATTTTATAATCACCCCTCCTCTCTCTCCCCCCGCTTCACTTCTTCTCCCCCTGCCCTGCTCCCCTCTGTCCCTCCCGCCTCTCTCCACGTCAGCCGCATCCCCGCCCCCTCGCCCTCTCTAAGCCTCTCTCTGGCCCCGCTCCCCTGCTCCCCCTTCTTTACCGCAACCTGCAACTCCTTGGCACTATTGCGATGAAAGGGGACCCACCCTGAACCCTTTAAGTTATATACTTCACTGCTTCTGAGGGCGAACAAATCTCAATAATGATAGGAGAACCAATTGAGAGCAACTGGACCAGAAACGCAGAAAGTGCAATAACCAGGTAACATGAGTTGTAGATTTCATTTTAACTGGCATAGTAGTTGAATGAGACTTTTTGTTGCATGATCTGATTTAGTGATAACTGATCTTGAGCTTATTGATATATTGTCATAGTATATTTACTATGATTTGTTGAGCTGAGTATTTCTTCTTCTAGATTCGATTCTTTGACGAGTCATTTGATTGTTAAGCTTAACTCCATCACTATTGCTCAGTGTTGGGTTAATGTTAGGCTTATGATGTGCTGATTTACGTGATGAAAGCACAGAGGGTAGCTAGAGCTGAGCATTCCGATGAGATCCATATAGAGCTTTTACTGGTAGCTAGCCCAGTACGTGGCTGATCCCCACTAATGATGCGTGTGTATGGATTTATCATCATCCGAGCATTCCTTATGATTTTGTCTAAAAGTCTCAAGAGCAACAACAGTTTTTATAACTGGGAGCTGAGCAAAGTCGCGCATCAAAAGAGCATTAATTGGCCAATGTCCCTTCGAGATTGAGCTGTGCATGAGCCTAGTGCAGTGCATATAGAGCTAAGCCGTGCATGAGCCGAGTGCAGTGCATGTGCTTCCGCGTTCATAATTGCATGTTAAATGTGAAATTCTACATTCTCACTAAGCAAATAAGCTTACCCGTTGTTGCATTATTTTTCAGGTAAAGGCAAAGGATTGGCTGGACCTAGTTCATAGGTCAGGACTTTGAAAGAGCTTGAAGTGCATTAGAACCTGTTTCAACATCTTGGTATTTGGATGATAATAGAGCTTTGGGGTTCGGGTCTAGTTTATAATATGTGATTTGATGTAATAGTCTAGATGTTTGTACCTTGCTACTTAAATTTGTCTCTGTTTATAATTTAACTTTAATTCCGCACTGTTAATTTTATCTTAGTTTCATGATTGATATTGCGTTGCTACTGGGCCTAGACTTGAGACCTTTGAGAAATCCGAGGGTCTCACAGGATGGTATCAGAGCAATAGTTTGAGTGAATCATTGTATTACATGTAATACATGATCTCAAACTTGTGCAATGCTATAGTATCAATCATGACAGGATGGCTTGAACTAAGATAGGTTTCAGAGACTAGTAGGATGGGGCATGAAAGGGTACAATGTGCTAGGCTAATGATCTAAACATTTAGTGATTTGAATTTCAGAACTATGTCAGGAGAAGGTGGACCATCAGGTGGCATGACCCCAGAGCAAGTCCTGGAAATGATGCAACAACTAATAACCCAGAATAATGAGCAACAAAACAAGTTTATGCTAGAGCAAATTGAATCAATAAAGAAAACTGAAAAGAGAAATAAACATAAAAAGAAGCAAACTGAACAGTCAAGCGAAGCGGAATCCGATAATGAGCACGTCAATAAGCGAGTTGTGCAGCCAAAAGGCTGTAGATTCAAAGACTTCAAAGCGAGTGGTGCCTTAACGTTTGAAGGCACAGTAGATCCAATACAAGCGTTAGATTGGATAAGTCATACTGAAGAGATCTTCAGTATCTCAGAATGTCTGGACAACAATAGAGTTAAGTTTGCTACAGCACTGTTCGTTGGAGCTGCTAGAGCCTGGTGGAAAACACAAAGAAGCATCTATGGTGAGGAAACAATTACGACATTGGTTTGGGAGCAGTTCTTAGAGATGTTCAACGCCAAATACTGTCCAACGGATAAACAAGACGAACTCGAGATGCAGTTGATGCAATTGAAACAAGGAACCAAGACCGTTGATGAATATGAGCATGAGTTCTCGAGACTTTGCGGCTACTCGTCATATCAAGTAGCAACAGAAGAGCGTAAGATAAACCGATTCAGACTGGGTCTGAATCCAATATATAGAAGACAAATGAGCAGCATCAAGTTTACGACGTATCTCAGCATAGTGGAAGCAGCAAGGATGGTGGAGCGAGAATTCACAGATTCGAGTTGTGAACCGGTTATGATGGCTATAAATCCTACTTGTCCATCTCCACCTAAGAAACAGAAATCCAGTAGATTCTTCGGTTCATCAAAGTCCAATCAGCAGCAATCACAAGCGTCCTCTACACCTCAGAAGACTAGAGTTTATTCCATACAGTCAGGAGCGCGACCGTGCAAACGCTGTAACAAATTTCATAGCGGACGCTGCAACCCTATAGATGTGACCTGTTACACTTGTAACCGGATTGGACATGGAAGCGACGAGTGCCCAGAGAGAAGCGATGTATGCTACAACTGTGGTGAGCGTGGACATTATGCCAAACATTACCCGAATACACGCGTGCTTACTAATCCTGAACAACCAGTTGGCAGAGCAATTCAACAGAGTACTACAATGATACCTACAGCAAAGGCGCGAGCTTTCCATATTACTGCTGAGGATGCCGAGGAGACACCAGAGACGCCAAAAGACCACAATGGTAACTAATACTAAGTTTCTTATATGCTAAAATGATTTATTTCTGTTACCATATGAATTTCAATTCCAACATAAGTAGTGAGTTAACTGTACAACCCTGTCATCGATAGTGAATAATGCGGATGACATATGGGTCGTATCAGTTGAAGTTACGATATAAATACATGTCCAATAAGAAATTATACCTATAGGCAATATAGGTGTTGTAATCTGAATCATGTATGATTCAAAACCCGAGAGAAATCAAAATATAATCCTAAACACCAGTTACTTCGTAAATCCTTGTAATCTAAATGATTACAGCGTGTCTTATAATGAGACAGAGGTAGAAGTTGCTAATCCAATAAATATTAATGAGAAGAGTATCTAAATCAAGTAATTAAGCACCTAATGACAACTTGAACGAGAATCAAAGAAGTCAGAGGAACAAAGCGAGAGTGATAAAGAAATAGATTGAGATCTTTGTAAAGTCAAGCAATTGGTCATAAATGGCCAATGAAAAGTCTGTTATATGTCAATATAGATGTAAGTGTTGGATTCTCATTATGTCGATGCGAGACTAATGAGATAGTCCATATGGAATTCTTATTCCACCTATTTGTATATAAATGAGAAGCTTCCGCCAAAAGAGTAAAGTAATTTCAAATTCAGAAATTCATCAATGAAGATTCAAGCCTAAGTCTATACATATAATTAAACAGAATCAAAGATTATTGTTTTGTCGAAGCCTCTTGACCGAATTACACAATGAACTAATAGAGGAAGGCGATGACGATAAAGTAGAAGATGATCTAAATGGTCGTGGAGACGGTTTTGGAACCCTGGTAACTCGAGACCTGACTTCAATAACAGAATCTGTCGTCGTGTCTAACGAATCACACCGAGAAAACCTAAGCAAATTGTCGATTTCTATTAAATTGTTTCCCTGGAATTCGATTCTATATAGCATTAATTTTCATGTCATTAATATCCATAAACTGCTGAACCGTTGCGAAGAAGATGTGGACGACTGTAACTCCAAATTTTGATTCTTTGTTCGAACTCCTGTTTTGTTCGGCGAGTTTTAAATGCAGCATTTCAACATTTTGCCTCAATCTTTCATTCTTAACTTCTAAACACTCGATCTTCTTGGAAGATTTTGCTTCTTGAGAGACTGCTTATGTAAAGGATGTGGCAGATATAGCAGTATAATTGGAGACCAAGGTAGGTAAGATGGAGTCGTTACACGAAGAGTTGACTCCGATTGTTGTGCCGGAAGATTGATTCCATTGGTTTGTTAGAGCGAAGAAAAATTATAAATCTTCATAACAAGACAACATAAATCAGAAATTGGTTAAGCAATTGATGATTGAAACATCATCAATAAAGAAACATAAAAGTACAGATATCAGACTCCCGAAAAGCTCTGTATCTATTTCAAGAGCAAATCAGAAGAGACATGAACTAACTAAAATATAGAGATGATAGTTAAATTGAAAGAGATATAAAGTTAAATCTCAAAAGCCCACAAAGTGACTATACCACAGATAATCAGAATTTCTACAAATCTCTTATGTGATTGCATAAGTTAGCAAATGAAAATTTTACAATAATACAGATGAGAGATTTAAAAAGCCATAACTGGCTCAAGATCAAACGAAAGTGATATATGAGCTAACTCATGTATTGAGTTGTTATCTGGATTGATTATGGCGTAAAGCATAAAGCTCATATATTAAGAGTATGAATAATAAGTCAGAATTCTTAAAATGATCAAACAGCGGAATATTGAATCAAATATGAAGCTCAGAAGAGAAACTTGAGTTTCTTGTGCTTGAAAATTTCAAAGAAACATAAACCATGAAATACAGATGGTGCTCGTTCAGTGGAAACACCACAAAAGTTTGTATCAGCCTTGAGAATTAAGAGATATCATAAAAGCTATCTGCCCAAGTCTGTTCGAACATATCTAACTTCGGGGACGAAGTTTGTGCGTGGTGGAGCCCATTCTGTAACAACCCCACTTTTAGCCCAAATAAATATCTGATTATCGAACCAAAAATGTAATTTTATTACATTACTTTGAATTATAATTTAATTAAGTCTTTGAAATATTTTAATTAAATTATATAAATATTTAAATTATGATTTATGATTTAATAAATTATTAAGATAATTAAATAAAAGATATATAAGATACGAAAGTAATAGTGGGTTAAGTAGCAAACATAACTAGTTAGAGTATATAAACGGAATTTAAGTTTAGAAAATCAGATTTCTCTTTCTCTCTAGACTCTCTCTCTAAGATTTTCTCTCTCTACTCTCTCTCTACATCTCTCTAAGATTTCTTCTAAACCACCGTCGGATCATCAAGATTTATATGTCATCGGGAAGATCTCGAAGAATACTACAAGAATATACGGTTGCATGTAGGATTACACACGAATTTGAGGTAATTATTGACTAAACTCCCTAATTTCAATATTAGATACCGAAACCTAGGATTAAATAGTAAGAAATTTAGGTTGCATGTTTAAAATTTCTTAAGATTATGGTAAATTTAAGTTAACAGAAGTATCAGAAACAAAATCTACGGATTAATTCATTCAAATAAGTTCAAAATCTGAAATTTTAAGTAAAAATGTGTTTTTGACAAAAATTAATCTATTTTGAATGATCTTGAATGAATTATGATGTTATGGATAAGGAAAATTGTATAAAAACACTTAATTAATGATAACACCACTTTATATTTCATTGCATGTTACTAAAAAGTGTTTTTGGGCAATTTTAATAAAAATCCGTAAGTTGCGACCTGCATATCTGCATGTGAACTCGGCGAGTTCATGGGGGAACTCGGCGAGTTCCCAAGAACACTTGAATATTTCTTCAAAAATTCATAAGTATTGGATCCGAATTCGGTTGGGACCCGAATTCGGATGAGAACCGAAATAAGTTTTGGACCTGAAATAGAACCGAACTCGGATGTGTCCGGAATCCGGTTTTGGGTCCGTACTTCGGACGTGAACTCGGCGAGTTCACCAAGCCAACTCGGCGAGTTCTCTACGCTTCTTGTACAATTCGAATGAAGTGTCAAAATTTCGGATGGTGCCCCATCTCGGTTCATATTTCGGATGACTCAATTCGGACCAACTTCGGATGTGTCATTTCGGATGATTTAGAACCGAATCTGGATAATCCGAATTCGGATGGTCCTAATCTGAATGCAGTATTTATAATTCAAAATATATATATATACAACAGATTCCTTATATAAATATGAATGATCAAATATTGAAATCAAGATCTATAAAATTAAGAAATACCATCAAATAGAAATCATATGAATATATATATGCACGATCACATATGATCAGATTTCCGAAAATGCAATCTTATAAGACTTTGAGATTAAAGACCAACGAATGAACAATTGAATTTATTATTCAAATGATTCTGAGGCTAATAAATATCAATAATGATATGATTAACAGATTGAGAGCAACTGAGCCAGAGCCAGAAAGTGCAGATAACCAGTAACAGTGAGTTGTAGATTTCATTTTAACTGCATATTATGTGAATTGAGACTTTTGTTGCATGATTCTGATTTATTGATAATCTGATCTTGAGCTTATTGAAATATTGTCATAGTGTATTTACTATGATTTGTTGAGCTGAGTATTTCTTCTTCTAGATTCGATTCTTTGACGAGTCATTTGATTGTTAAGCTTAACACCATCACTATTGCTCAGTGTTGGGTTAATGTTAGGCTTATGATGTGCTGATTTACGTGATGAAAGCACAGAGGGTAGCTAGAGCTGAGCATTCTGATGATACCCATATAGCAATTACTGGTAGCTAGCCCAGTACGTGGCTGATCCCCACTAATGATGCGTGTGTATGGAGTTATCATCATCCGAGCATTCCTTATGAATTTGTCTAAAAGTCTCAAGAGCAACAACAGTTTTTATAACTGGGAGCTGAGCAAAAGTCGCGCATCAAAAGAGCATTAATTGGCCAATGACCCTTCGAGATTGAGCTGTGCATGAGCCTAGTGCAGTGCATATAGAGCTGAGCCGTGCATGAGCCGAGTGCAGTGCATGTGCTTCCGTGTTCATAATTGCATGTTAAATGTGAAATTCTACATTCTCACTAAGCAAATAAGCTTACCCGTTGTTGCATTATTTTTCAGGTAAAGGCAAAGGATTGGCTGGACCTAGTTCATAGGTCAGGACTTTGAAAGAGCCTGAAGTGCATTAGAAACCGTTTCAACACTTTGGTATTGTCAGATGAAAGAGCTTCGGGGTTCGGGTCTAGTTTATAATATGTGATTTGATGTAATAGTCTAGATGTTTGTACCTTGCTACTTAAATTTGTCTCTGTTTATAATTTAACTTTAATTCCGCACTGTTAATTTTATCTTAGTTTCATGATTGATATTGCGTTGCTACTGGGCCTAGACTTGAGACCTTTGAGAAATCCGAGGGTCTCACAGGCTGTTCCTTGATTACTTATTTATATGTTAGGAACGTATGATAGACTCTGCAGAAACTGGACAACTGTTGGTGCATGTTCCTTGATTACTTGCATTGCTCAGGACCGCTGTGAGTGACAGATTGCATTACTTACTTTTATATGTTTTGGTATTTATTGGTGATTGTTTCTGACTTGTATGGAAACATCTGCTGCTGCTTGTTCCTTGATTATTTAATTATATGTTTGGAACGTATGATAGACACTGCTGAAACTGGACAACTGATGGTGCATGTTCCTTGATTACTTGCATTGCTCAAGACCGCTGTGAGTGACAGATAGCATTACTTACTTGCATATGTTTCGGTACTTATTGGTGTCACACCCTGCTACCTTGGTTGGCAGCGAGACGTGACGAGTGCGGAAGCGTAACCATAATTATAACGAACGACCACTATATGGACGTTTTCGAAATAATACATCATTAAAATTTAAGAATGTAATAACGTTTTACAAAATGAAAGAAATGAAGTTCGCGTAATACATAGATTCTAATACATAATTAATGCGTCCAAAAATAATGCAGTCAAATCTCCGTTAATTTCGAAATATGCATGCGACTCCATGAAATGCGGAAGCTTGAAAGTTGGTGTATCCGAAGGCACACTTGCCTTAATTACCTGAAAATACATGCTAAAATACGTCAACAAAATTGTTGGTGAGTTCATAGGTTTACATGAAAAGACCAGTTGTATGGACATTATCAGATGCGTTGAATTTATAAAATCATAAATTCCATGATATGTATTACATAAACCATCATGTCACCGAAGCTTAATTAGAATGAGTTTTGCCCCGAGCAGTATTCCCATACGTAATACCGTGAGTTGAATATATATGCACCCGCCGTTAGCTAAACCACTAACCCGAGTGGGGGACATGACTCCCAATAGATCTATCCACAATATATTCGCGCTTGCAAACAAATGCAACTAACGATTTCATGATATAAGGGCGGAAATCACATATGTAATACATAATAGAATCGAGAAGTTTTTGTGTCCATATAAAAACGAAGCATGTATTTCATCCCAAAACATAATAATGGAAAATGGGACTATGAAGACTCACCTTGTTGGTTTTTGATGTTGTTTTTTTGGATCTGAGTTGAACACTTGGTTGAGACTCGTCCTAATATTTTTACGAGTTCGGGTCAATATCATCATAATACGTGTTTGAATATTTTATGTACTTGGGGGTGATGTATAAATAATTTCGTAGGATTTTATATGTTGATACTGATTTGCAGTTATGTTCAAGTAATTTATTTAAAAATATAATTTGTTGTATTAATTCCGATTTACAAAAATGTTTTTAAGTAGTTTATTTCCAAGGACATTTTGATGCATGCATGCATACGTATGTACATATGTATTTATATATATACGAAAATGCATACATATATATACGAGCATGTGCATCATTATGAAAGGGTATTCATATATTTTGCATGGAAAATTTCACGAGTATTATGAAAACCGAGTTGTAAATAAAAAGTATTATATTTTAATTTTTCATGTTTTATAAATTTTTAAGGTGGGAAATAAAGTAAATAAGAAAAACTTACAAAAGTTGAGGAATGCTTGAATTTTGGCCGATTTGCTTTGAGAGAGTTTGTGAGTTGGTGTGTTTTTGTGAAATGGGTTTGTCTTCTATTTATAGAAGAAAAAGGGTTATTAAAAATAATGATAAACTAATTAAAATTTAGTGAAATGATGAAAAGAAAAGGTGTTTTCGGTTGAGTGTTGGACAAAATAAGTGTGGCCGATTTCATGATTGTATGTTGCATGGAGTTTAATATTAAAATAATACAAAAGTACAAGCTAGTTGTCCTTTAAAGGACAACTTACTTTTTAGAGTGATAAGTAGTATGGGTTTTCAATTTTTATATTAATAAAAGTACAAAAGCATGCACGAAAAAAAGTGGTAGTAATAAATACTGATATATATATATATATATATATATATATATATATATATATATATATATATATATATATATATATATATATATATATACATACTTAGAAAATTTTTCTGGAATGTTAAACTCGATTCAAGTGTGAATCGAGTTTTATGTAGTTTAGTTCGAGTTTGGTTCAGTTTTGATCGAGTTTTCAGGCTTCATCATTCGAGTTTTCTTGCTTCATCATTCGAGTTTCCTTGCTTCATCAATCGAGATTTTTGCTTAACTATTCGAGTTTTGGGTAGTTTTATTCGAGTTTATCACATCAACATTCGAGTTTATCACTTACTTAATCGAGTTTCATACAACATTATTCGAGTTTACACTTACACGATTCGAGTTTCATGCAACATCCTTCGAGTTTATTGTTTCATCGTCCGAGGTTCATACTGTTCTATTCGAGTTTCATCCCTTAGAAATCGAGATTTGTATCTTCATCATTCGAGTTTTATACCGCATCATCCGAGAAAATTGTTTCTTTATTCGAGTTTCATCAAAGTGTTATTCGAGTTTAGATCTTTACTTAACCGAGTTTCATTATATCATTATTCGAGTTTATTACTTCTTTCATCGAGATTCATACAACACCATTCGAGTTTATTGATTATATGATTCGAGATTCATATAACTTCATTCGAGTTTATTACTTCATTATTCGAGTTTTATATTAGTTTAATTTTTGAGTTTCATACCTTATTTTTAGGCCAGTTGTTACAATTGGTGATTGTTACTGACTTGTATGGAAACATGAGTTGCTTCTTGTTCCTTGATTACTTAATTGTATGTTAGGAACGTATGAAAGACACTGTTGAAACTTGACAACTGCTGGTGCACATTCCTTGATTACTTGCATTGATCATGACCGCTGTGAGTGACAGATTGGATTATTTACTTGCATATGTTTCGGTACTTACTGGTGATTGTTTCTGACTTGTATGGAAACATCTTCTACTGCTTGTTCCTTGATAACTTAATTGTATGTTAGGAAACTGGACAACAGCTGGTGCATGTTCCTTGATTACTTGCATTGCTCAGGACCGCTGTGAGTGACAGATTGCATTACTTACTTGCATATGTTTCGGTACTTATTGGTGATTGTTACTAACTTGTATGGAAACATATGCTGCTGCTTGTTCCTTGATTACTTAATTGTATGTTTGGAACGTATGATAGACACTGCTGAAACTAGACAACTGCTGGTGCATGTTCCTTGATTACTTGCATTGCTCATGACCGCTGTGAGTGACAGATTGGATTACTTACTTGCATATGTTTCGGTACTTACTGGTGATTGTTACTAACTTGTATGGAAAAATCTGCTGCTGCTTGTTCCTTGATTACAATTGTATGTTGGGAACGTATGATAGACACTGCTGAAACTGGACAACTGCTGGTGCACGTTCCTTGATTACTTGAATTGCTCATGACCGCTGTAAGTGACAGATTGGATTATTTACTTGCATATGTTTCAGTACTTACTGGTGATTCTTTCTGACATTTATGGAAAAATCTTCTGCTGCTTGTTCCTTGATAACTTAATTGTATGTTAGGAAACTGGACAACTGTTGGGTCATGTTCCTTGATTACTTGCATTGCTCAGGACCGCTGTGAGTGACAGATTGCATTACTTACTTGCATATGTTTCAGTACTTATTGGTGATTGTTACTGACTCGTATGGAAACATCTGCTGCTGGTTGTTCCTTGATTACCTATTTATAAGTTAGGAACGTATGATAGACACTACTGAAACTGGAAAACTGCTGGTACATGTTCCTTGATTACTTGCAATCCTCAGGACCGCTGTGAGTGAGAGATTGCATTACTTACTTGCATATGTTTCGGTACTTATAGGTGATTGTTACTGACTCGTATGGAAACATCTGCTGCTGGTTGTTCCTTGATTACTTATTTATATGTTAGGAAGGTATGATAGACTCTGCAGAAACTGGACAACTGCTGGTGCATGTTCCTTGATTACTTGCATATGTTTCGGTACTTATTGGTGATTGTTTCTGAGTTGAATGGAAACATCTCCTGCTGCTTGTTCCTTGATAACTTATTTGTATGTTAGGAACGTATGATAGACACTGCTGAAACTGGACAACTGCTGGTGCACGTTCCTTGATTACTTGTATTGATCATGACCGCTGTGAGTGACAGATTGGATTACTAACTTGCATATGTTTCGGTACTTACTGATGATTGTTTCTGACTTGTATGGAAACATCTTCTACTGCTTGTTCCTTGATAACTTAATTGTATGTTAGGAAACTGGACAACTGCTGGTGCATGTTCCTTGATTATTTGCATTGCTCAGGACCGCTGTGAGTGACAGATTGCATTACTTACTTGCATCTGTTTCGGTACTTATTGGTGATTGTTACTGACTTGTATGGAAACATGAGCTCCTGCTTGTTCCTTGATTACTTAATTGTATGTTAGGAAACTGGACAACTGCTGGTGCACGTTCCTTGATTACTTGCATTGCTCAGGACCGCTGTGAGTGACAGATTGCATTACTTACTTGCATATGTTTCGGTACTTATCGGTGATTGTTACTGATTCGTATGGAAACATCTGCTGCTGGTTGTTCCTTGATTACCTATTTATATGTTAGGAACGTATGATAGACACTGCTGAAACTGGACAACTGCTGGTGCATGTTCCTTG
>JAANYP010000647.1:437933-609054 GCA_020465985.1 Centrapalus pauciflorus | reverse complement strand
AGAATAGAAGTTTGCTTTGCAAGAAAGCCAAGAACATCAATGTAATATTTTCTCTTTAATTATTCAATATAGTGTGTTTGATTGATAATTGTTCATATGTGAATTGTTTAATGTTGTATGAATTGCATGAAATATGAATTCACAATTGGTATCAGAGTCTAATATGGCTTGAATTTGAGTGAATTTTGAATCTGAAATCGTTTTTTTTAGAACACTGTTATATTCATTTTTTTTGAAAATCCGAAAATCAATTGAGGTTTTTGATTTTGTGGATGAATTGAAGTGTAAATTGAAACGAAGGTGGAGCATTTAAAGTCGAATCTAATGTGATAAACATCAGATTTTAATTCCAAACACACAGAATTTAATTTGGATTATTCTGATTTTTCGAAAAGTTTGTGTTCTTGACTGTTTTTTTTGTCAAATTCAAGGATTTTAATCTGAAATTTGTCAACTGTTTTCACAAAAAGTGTTTGTGTGTGAAAACCGCAGCTTCGATTTTAATCTGGAATCAACTGGATGTACTTTGGTTGAAAATACGGATTTAAACTTGGATTTTTGAAAAACCTGGTGAAACTCGGGTAAAACTAAAATTTTAGTTTTAATCGAGTTTGATCTAGGCATATTCGAGTTGGGTAAGACCTTCAATCGAGTTTGATGAATGCTCTATTCGAGTTTTATGTATGTTTAATTCGAGT
Source organism: Centrapalus pauciflorus (assembly GCA_020465985.1). Taxonomy (NCBI): domain Eukaryota; kingdom Viridiplantae; phylum Streptophyta; class Magnoliopsida; order Asterales; family Asteraceae; genus Centrapalus; species Centrapalus pauciflorus. Next base: position 608,356 of record JAANYP010000647.1, on the reverse strand, counting down.
TACACAGTACTTAAATTCGAGATGCACGTACTTTGATTCGAGTTTCTCATTTTAATTCAAGTCAAACAGAACTAATTCGAGTTTAACACTGCAACAATCGAGTTTTACAATTTATCAATCGAGTTTTCCTCAGAATTAATCGAGTTGCACCCTTTTTCATCCGAGTTTCACTTCTTTGTAATTCGAGTTGATTTCCATTTCATTCGAGTTTAACATAACTTCATTCGAGTTGCTCTTCATATCTTTCGAGTTTGATCATTACATATTCGAGTTTAATCCTTTATCATTCGAGTTTCATTACTCTTCATTCGAGTTTGATACTTATTCATTCGAATTTCATCATATTTTTGACTATTTGACATTTGCTGCTTAATTTGACCATAACTTTTGACTGGAACATCGTTAGAAGGCCTACCATACGTCAAATCGAAGCTTGAAAAGACATACGTATAATGGGGTTTGGTGAAATAGTCAATATTAATATGTGTGCTACTATTCTCACACCATAAATGTCTATTTCTACACCATAATTAATTAGCCAATATAAATTTTTTTAGCATTTCACATTTCAAGGTCAACCTAAGTCTTTTTCTATCCCATCACGAAGTGTAAATAGACTACACCTATTAATATATTACAACGCGTCTTCTTGTACATACTGTACATGTCTTGAATAGTGCACAAACGTCTCATCAATTAATAATAACGAGGAAATTTACCCGCGCTTCGCGGCGGGATTAATGTCATACGAAAAATACTAAAATATATAAAGCTAACATATTAACATACATATTTGATATTTGAAGCAAAATGTTATGTTATTTCTATTAAATATATTACAATTTTTGAAATGATGCGTTATTTTGTTTGAATACTACGTTCTATTCCAAAATTGTTCACACCACCACAATACAAATATATTCCAAAGTGTGTTGAAAAAGATTAAAAAAATATCAATGTCAATTAAAAAAATATGAAAAGGAATAAAAATCAACAAAATCTTCTATTTTAGTTGTTTTTTTAGCTTTTTCACATCTATACAATTCTGTCCATTCGAAATTTGTTATACATCACAGCTTCATTTAGTAATAATCAACAACATCAATTAAAAATTAATTTATTAAGTAAATTATTATTAATAATAACGAAAAAAACATATATAAAGTAACTTAAATTTTTTTTTTTTACTTTAAAATACCTGGTACAAAAAAAGTGATCCAATTTAAGATAAAAATAGAAATACAGTTGCATAATTATTATTAAACATCAAAAAAATATTTATACAATATTTGTAAAAAGAATTTCATACACTCATGAACATAATAATCATTCATCAACATTAATCCTTTCACGTTATCTGTTTTATGTACATACAATTGACTTTGAAGTTTGGAGGAACTAAAAAAATCATACAAATAATACTCTCTCCGTCCCAAAATAATTGTCTACATTTGACATTTGAAATAATTCTTTCTCAACTTTGACTTTAAATATTTTTCTTTGTGTTATATAATATGTGATGCAAAATATACGGAATGATTTGGTTTTAAAGGAATTTTCATAGGTATAATTTTCATCAAGTATTATATAACACAAACAAATATATTTGAGGTCAAAGTTGAAGAAAAACTTCAAAAGTCAAATGTGGACAATTATTTGAGACGGAGGGAGTAATACTTATACAATTGTATTTGAGGTGGTGTATAAAAAACAGGACCATTATTATTCAAGCATTATTATTCAAGCATATTTTCTAAAAATATATTTAGGATATAAAATGTTTAATAGTAAATTAGTTTAATTTATGTCAAAGTAATATTTTAAAATAAAAATATATTTGTTTTTAACTCAACATGGAAAAAAACCAATTGAATTAATATTAATAACCATTTTCTTGAAGCCAAGAGGGTTTGAAGTTTTGAACCCATGACCCCTCCCATCACAAACAACACTCCAGCCAACCAAGCTACAAATATTTTCTTTAAAATCTTACACAAAGTTGTATATATTAGTATTTTAGTTTTACTATTCCTATGAATAACTTATGAATAGTATCATTTACTTTGGTAAATGTTATTATTATAATATAATTTTAGATATATATTATTTTTATACACTTATTTTAAATTTCAAACTTTAAAAATATTTTAATTGATTTCAAGTAAAAATTTATCTACAAAAATAAATTGAATATGCCAATCAGATAAACCAAAAAATTACATTTATTTTTAGAGTATTATATTATAACGATTCAAAAATACATCAAAGTTTTTGACATTGAAAATTTTAAATCGTTACATAATATTTGTTTATATTTTCTATTTCCATCAATATTGGTAGTTTCAACCCACCTGTTGTTATTTTATATTTAGTAACACCCGCCGCAAAGCGAAGACAAATTTCGTCGTTCAAAACATTTTATAAATGACAATCAATATTTTACATAGTTTGACTCTCTTTTGATTCTAAAAAGTTTCATGGACTATTTTGATTTTTTAAAATGCTCGATACATTCTTGTACGTTATTAACATAATGTTTTAAATTTTAAGTTTTAATAAATCTTATATTTAAGTTTACACTTACTTAATTATAGATTTTTCGCTTCCAATCATTGTGAATTATTTTTATGATTAATTACCTTTTTATGTAAAATAGTATTTGTTTTTTAGTTTTTAATTTTTTTTAAAAGAATTTGGTTTTCGAAATGCTTTTAATAGTATAGTAGAAACACTTAGTTCTTTATTCAATGTATCATTATTTTGTCTTTTTCTTATAAAAGTTTTGCTAGGTTATTTTTTAAATTATAACATGCATTTCAAAAGTATGTATATTTTTTAATAAGTAAAAAAAAAAATTGTTTTCAAAAATTATATCTGTTATGAAATACAATCTTTGTATATACTTCCTAAATTTTTTAAACACCTTAAACAACATCTGAGATTTTTTTCAATATCAACATTTTTGAATAATTGTATATTAGTATAATAATAATATAATTAATTGAAGAATTGATAAATGTTAAATCTTATAAATAACAAGTGATAATAACATTAATAGATATAATGATGAAAGGTAACAAGAATCAACGGAAACACAAACCTCACCCTCTCTTTCATCTCTCTCTCTCTACCCTCTGTTCTCTGTCTCTGTCGCTTCTCCGGCGACCGACGCCGGCGAACAGTACTTTCGTCTCCAAAAATCTCTTGTTCGCTCCATCTCACTCTGTCTCTCTTCCGACCACCGCTGCTCTCTCGCCATTGCCTCCGCACCGTCGTCATCGTCCCTCTTTACGGTATGCCTCTCTCTTCCCTCTCGGTTTCTCTGTTTCTTCCCTCTCAATCGCTCTCTGTTTCTATTTGTCTTCCCTCTCCATTGTTCTCTTTCTTTCTTTTCGTTTTACAAAAGAGACAGAAGACATTTTAATTTTAATTTTTTGCTTCTGGGCTGCAGATAGAAAAACTGTCCTAAAAAAAGAGAAGCGACTTTGGAATACTGAACCGTAGCATCCCTCACGCTCTTCCGACCACCGCTGCTCTCTCGCCATTGCCTCCGCACCGTCGTCATCGTCCCTCTTTACGGTATGCCTCTCTCTTCCCTCTCGGTTTCTCTGTTTCTTCCCTCTCAATCGCTCTCTGTTTCTATTTGTCTTCCCTCTCCATTGTTCTCTTTCTTTCTTTTCGTTTTACAAAAGAGACAGAAGACATTTTAATTTTAATTTTTTGCTTCTGGGCTGCAGATAGAAAAACTGTCCTAAAAAAAGAGAAGCGACTTTGGAATACTGAACCGTAGCATCCCTCACGCTCTTCCGACCACCGCTGCTCTCTCGCCATTGCCTCCGCACCGTCGTCATCGTCCCTCTTTACGGTATGCCTCTCTTTTCCCTTTCGGTTTCTCTCTTTCTTCCCTCTCAATCGCTCTCTGTTTCTATTTGTCATCCCTCTCGATTGTTCTCTGTCTTTCTTTCCGTTTTAGGTATACTCTGGTTTGTTTCCTTCACTTGCTTTGGAGTTGTGTTTTGACTATAATTTGGTTTATTTTCTCACCATCACTGTCGATTTATAATCTGAAAAAAATGCTTTGGAGTTATTCACAACCCCACCAACTTTTTATTATTCATAAATATAAATCTGAAAAACTTTTTGATTGAATAAACAACATTCACATAAAAGCAAAAAACAAATAAATGTTAGGAATCCCTCACAATGTTGTTATTATGATCATTAAAAAGAGAATCAACTAGGATTTGATGATTAATTGATCGATTTGAAGTTTACTAAATGTATTACTATTTACAACCCTCAAAATGTCTTATATAATTGTGGTTTCAATTCAAGGAAGTTTATGATTGATACATGAAATCAATAGGTACTTTGCATACAAATGCTAATTTAGTATTTAATCAACTAAATGTATAATATTTTTGTGTAGCGTTTAAATTTTAATTATAACATTTATAACTCGTGTTTTAATTGTGTTTTAAATTTTAATTAGTATACTTACCAGCATTCACGATAAATTATGTTTTCAAACATTTATGCATATCAAGAAATAAGTTGCAGAATAGTTCACAAGTTTCAGGATCTCAATAGCGTCCGATGCGTGTAATTAGTATAAAAAAAAAAAGAAGAAATGTATCTTTTGAGGATTACAAATGATTTTGTATGATAATTAGCAGCTTTATCATAACAGTTACATGTCTAATGTCGTGGTATTTTATGAAAACTGTGGGTTTTATAAGTTGAACAATCTTAGTTTGTTTATGTTTACGATTATTAAAAATACATTTATGAAATACTGGAACACGCTCATAATTAATGTAATAGTTTAATCAACCCAATTGTTAAAATAAACTATATTTAATTGTTAATTTCGATTATTAAGAGGATTATTGGCCACAAGCTTTACTCACTTGCACTATGTGCTGTAAACCCTTGTAAATTGAAGTCTATACAATCATGTACAAGTTCCTAAAGCTAAATGTACAAGTAATTTAAGCATACATATATAGAGATAATAGTTAAAGTGTGAAGGGTAAGAGAATTTGGTGGTCAATGTTGTTGAAATAAAACTTTCAAGGAGCTGATGTGGAAATATTTGGCCAATAAAGAGTCAACAGGACCACCAATCGGTGGCCTCCTTCTTCCATTTCTTCTCTTTTAAAATTCTGCACAACTAGAAGGAACTTAGGGCTGGAAAACTCGCTTGCAAGTTTTGGCTAATTGAGCTCAAAATCAGTGTGCAAGTACATAAGACAAATCAATGTAATCTTATTTGTTATATAATTCACACTCTTTTTAAATTTACTTGATTGCAAAAGATTAAATTTACTTGATTGCAAAAGATTTTATTTGTTATATAATACACACTCTTTTTCATTCTAGTTATTAACATGTTTTTGACTTATTGTTATTTTTCATCGTCAATATTGTTACAACTTGTTTATACTCTTGTTTATTGTATTTTTCTACTCTTATTGTTAAAATTCATAATGTTTTTGACTTATTGTTAAAATTCATAATGAAGATTGAAGATGATTAATACTATGATCTGCACGACATAGCATAGGTAGACGTGGGCGATAACTTTAGTTCCGAGTAAGAAACACTAAACTGCTAGCATGGCCTGTTAGTCTATAAATATATATGCATTTGGCAGTGCTTCTATTTATCTTGTGTTTGGTGAAAATAATTTTTATTGTTAGATTTCTCGTAGGACTAATTTTGTTCTTAGATTTGTTTTCCAAGATAATTTACTTGTAAGATTTATTGATCTATAAAAGACATTTTGTAGGATAAAATGAACTGAAAGCTTCCCTTGCACATGGGATGCCCACCTGTCAACTAAACAATTTAAGTTTCTTTAACTGCTTCACAAATCACAAGTATTGCATGCTTATATGTAGGTGTATTTTGCAGAACCTTCCTGACTGTAATTTCTTTAGATTTTATTATTGACCGTAAAATATACACATTTGAAATTATGCTTTTATGCAAACTAAAAAACGGAAGGATAATATAGGAACATTAAGGCTATCAATTGTTGACACATCACGACACGACAACCCCACACGGAAAAAGTGAAACAATATTGACATGAAATTTTTTAGGTCGGGTTTCGGTCAATATGGTGACTCGGAAATAACCCGATTCCAGTTTGAGTCGATAACTTTTATAGGCAGCTTTAAAAAAAACCGATAACACTAGAAAAATATAGATATGAATGCTTTTTTTTTTAATAACCCCTTATGAAAATTTTCGTTGAAACCAAGGGTGCTAAACAGACAATTTTGGAAGTTTTCAGTTTTCAATAATTAATTTATCGAGTTTAGTTTACAAACAAAATTATTTGTTTGTTTGTAGGAGTAGCGAGAGAACACACAACTAACGGAAACGAAGTGAGTCGGTTGCATAAACACAGGTATTTTCCTTCTTCCTTTTATATAATGTGCTCTTTTATTTGTTAATTTGTTCTTCTTATATAATGTGCTCTTTTATTTGTTAATTTGTTATTTGTGTTAGGAATTTCAGAAACTAATTCAAACCAAGAACTCAACAAAAACAGAAAACCCACAAATGTGAATCAAGAAAGAAAGAATATTCAATTTCAGTAACAAATTGGGTTACATGACTACAATTTGAGTTATTGTCCTCATTAACTCATATGATTTATTTATACTAAAAACTACAAAACTAATTCTAATCTAAATATCAGGGAATTACACTAAACCCCCTGAACTATAACTAATTCAAGTCACTAACCTCACAAATCTCCACCTTGACTTGAATTTCAAAATTAAAACAACAAAGTCCCAAAAACAAATTTGTGTTTCTCAAACCAAATAACAAAGTATCAAACTCCACCTATTTGGAAACACACTGCCAAATTCAAATTTGAAATGCCAACCCAAACTCCAAAAATTCAATACTGAAGCAACAAATACCGAACAACACAAATGCGACCCAAACACTAATGTGCACCAAAAACCAACAAACCGGAGAACAAAAACCATATACAAAATCAACCGGTTACCAAATGTCGCAACTAAAGAATAACCCATATCAAAATATCCAAACGGTCCGAACCAACGCAAAAACGACGACCGAAAAACAACTCGGAACCTATCAAGCGATCAATAAAATCCCGACCCAAAATACAACGATCATCGCAACTAAATACTAATGTGTAATTTCTTCCAAATACCCCAAAAACTAACGGGTAACAAAAACGAATGAGAAACTCCACCCAAATGATGATACAGACCAATGAAAATTCGAACTCCAAAGTCGAGAATAATAGTCCAAATTGGCAAACAAACGATCGACAATCAAAACCCAAATCACGGTTTGAACAAACCGGAACGTCATAACCCAAACGCAGATCCCTAAACTAATAGATACACTTCCCCGACACTACAAAACAATCTGAAAACCAACCGTCATAAAAAACAAATCAAAATCAAAATCAAACGAAACTTGTATCGCCATCTAAATGCCTTCAAAATCGAATAGAGGGAAGACCAGAATTTACAGATATGAAAAACAATTTCCAATTCTAATTTTGGCGAAGAACATTTTCTAATTTCTATCGCTAAATTCAAATTTCAAAAAAAAACGATGATCACAACCTTGCTCAGATAGCACTTGTTAGGAATTTCAGAAACTAAAAAGACAGAATTCAAACCAAGAACTTAACAAAAACAGAAAACCCACAAATGAGAATCCAGAAAGAGAATATTCAATTTCACTAACAAATTGGGTTACATGACTACAATTTGAGTTATTGTCCTTATTAACTCATAGAACTTATTAATACTAAAAACTACAAAACTAACTCTAATCTAACTATCAGAGAATTACACTAAACTCCCTGAACTATTACAACTAAATCAAGTCACTAACCTCACAATTTGTTAATTTGTTCTACTATGTGATCATTTTATTATTAATTTGTTTCAGAAACTGTGATTTACTTTTCAATTTGGTACGTGATATATTACATATAATATATACTTGTTTTCTTGAATTTTATTTATATTTTAGTTTTTAAAATTTCTATATTTACATGAAAACTAATAATTTTTTATACCAATGTTTTTGTTTTCAAAAAGATTTTATATGTTATAAAACTAGTTTTTGTTTTTATTTCAATGTTTTTGATTTTGTTTTCAAAAAGATTTTATATGTTTTCAGTATTGTTTTTATTTTCAAAAGATTTTATATATTATAAATTTTATTTTTGAAAACTATCATTTTACAAAAAATCTAGTTTCAAAATGTTTTTTTTCTATATTTGATTAAAAACTAACTTTTTTTACAAATTTATTTTTAAAAAGTTTTTACGTTTTTTAATATATTTCAAAATGTTTTTAAAACTATTAAGTTTTTATATCAATGTTTTTTTTTTCAAAAAGATTTTATATGTTTTCAAAAGATTTTATATGTTTTTAAAAATGTTTTTTTTTTGAAAACTATCATTTTACAAAAAACCTATTTTCAAAATAGTATTTTTATATTTCTATATTTGAGTAAAAAACTAACTTATTTGTACAAATGTATTTTTAAAAAGTTTCTTAGCTTTTTAATATATTTCAAAATGTTTTTAAAACTATTAAGTTTTTATATCAATTTTTTGTTTTCAAAAAGATTTTATATGTTTTTAAAATTGTTTTTGTTTTAAAAAGATTTTTTAGGTTATAAGTTTTTTTTTTTTTTGAAAACTATCATTTTACAAACAACCTATTTTCAAAATGGTATTTTTCTATTTCAATATTATAATAAAAAACTAACTTTTTTGTACAAAGATATTTTTAAAAAGTTTCTACTTTTTTTAATATATTTGAAAATATTTTTAAACTATTACTTTTTTATATCAAATTATTTTGTTTTCAACGATTTTATATGTTTTTAAAAATGTTTTTTTTGAAAACTATGAGTTTACAATAAACCTATTTTCAAAATGGTATTTTTTCTATTTGAGTAAAAAACATAACGTTTTTGTACATATTTATTTTTAAAAAGTTTCTACGCTTTTTAATATATTTTAAAATGTTTTTAAAAGTATTAAGCTTTTATATCAATATTTTTGTTTTCAAAATTTTTTTTTGTTTTAAAAAGATTTTTTGGGTTATAAGCTTTTTTTTGAAAACTATCATTTTACAAACAACCTATTTTTAAAATGGTATTTTTCTATTTCCATATTTTAGTAAAAAACTAACTTTTTTGTACAAATTTATTTTTAAAAAGTTTCTACCTTTTTTAATATATTTGAAAATATTTTTAAAACTATTACTTTCTTATATCAAAAAGATTTTATATGTTTTCCAAAATGTTTTTGTTTTCAAAAGATTTTATATGTTTTTAAAAATGATTTTTTTTTTAAAACTATGATTTTACACCTATTTTCAAAATGGTATTTTTATATATTTCAAAATATTTTTAAAACTATTACTTTCTTATATCAAATTATTTTGTTTTCAAAAAGATTTTATATGTTTTTCAAATTGTTTTTGTTTTCAAAAGACTTTATATATTTTAAAAATGTTTTTTTTGAAAACTATGATTTTACAATAAACTTATTTTCAAAATGATATTTTTATATATTTCAAAATGTTTTTAAAACTATTACTTTCTTATATCAAATTATTTTGTTTTAGAAAAGATTTTATATGTTTTTCAAAATGTTTTTTGTTTTCAAAAGACTTTATATATTTTAAAAATGTTTTTTTTGAAAACTATGATTTTACAATAAACTTATTTTCAAAATGGTATTTTTATATATTTGAAAATGTTTTTAAAACTATTACTTTTTTATATCAAATTATTTTGTTTTCAAAAAGATTTTATAATGTTTCCAAAATGTTTTTGTTTTCAAAAGACTTTATATATTTTAAAAATGTTTTTTTTTGAAAACTATGATTTTACAATAAACCAATTTTCAAAAAGGTATTTTCATATATTTTAAAATATTTTTAAAGCTATTACTTTCTTATATCAAATTATTTTGTTTTCAAAAAGATTTTTATATGTTTTCCAAAATGTGTTTGTTTTCAAAAGACTTTATATATTTTAAAAATGTTTTTTTTGAAAACTATGATGTCACAATAAACCTATTTTCAAAATGGTTTTTTTATATATTTGAAAATATTTTTAAAACTATTACTTTCTTATATCACATTATTTTGTTTTCAAAAAGATTTTATATGTATTCCAAAATGTTTTTGTTTTCAAAGATTTTATATATTTTAAAAATGTTTTTTTTTTTGAAAACTATGATTTTACAATAAACCTATTTTCAAAATGGGTTTTTTATATATTTGAAAATATTTTTAAAACTACTAATTTCTTATATCAAATTATTTTGGTTTCAAAAGATTTTATATATTTGAAAATGTTTTTAAAACTATTACTTTTTTATATGAAATTATTTTGTTTTCAAAAAGATTTTATATGTTTTCCAAAATGTTTTTATTTTCAAACGATTTTATATATTTTAAAAATGTATTTTTTGAAAACTATGATTTTACAATAAACCTATTTTCTGAATGGTATTTTTATATATTTGAAAATGTTTTTAAAACTATTACTTTCTTATATCAAATTATTTTGGTTTCAAAAGATTTTATATATTTTAAAATATTTTTAAAACTATTACTTTTTTTGTATCAAATTATTTTGTTTTCAAAAAGATTTTATATGTTTTGCAAAATGTTTTTGTTTTCAAAGGACTTTATATATTTTAAAAATGTTTTTTTTTGAAAAGTATGATTTTACAATAAACTTATTTTTAAAATGGTATTTTTATATATTTGAAAATGTTTTTAAAACTATTACTTTTTTATATCAAATTATTTTGTTTTCAAAAAGATTTTATATGTTTTCCAAAATGTTTTTGTTTTCAAAAGACTTTATATATTTTAAAAATGTTTTTTTTTTAAACTATGATTCTACAATAAACTTATTTTCAAAATGGTATTTTTATATATTTGAAAATGTTTTTAAAACTATTACTTTCTTATATCAAATTATTTTGTTTTCAAAAAGATTTTATATGTTTTCCAAAATGTTTTTATTTTCAAAAGACTTTATATATTTTAAAAATGTTTTTTTTTAAAACTATGATTTTACAATAAACTTATTTTCAAAAGGGTATTTTTATATATTTGAAAATGTTTTTAAAACTATTACTTTTTTATATCAAATTATTTTGTTTTCAAAAAGGTTTTATATGTTTTCCAAAATGTTTTTATTTTCAAAAGACTTTATATATTTTAAAACTATGATTTTACAATAAACTTATTCTCGAAATGGTATTTTTATATATTTGAAAATGTTTTTAAAACTATTACTTTTTTATATCAAATTATTTTGTTTTCAAAAAGATTTTATATGTTTTCCAAAATGTTTTTGTTTTCGAAAGACTTTATATATTTTAAAAATGTTTTTTTTGAAAACTATGATTTTACAATAAACTTATTTTCAAAAATGTATTTTTATATATTAGAAAATGTTTTTAAAACTATTACTTTTTTATATCAAATTATTTTGTTTTCAAAAAGATTTTATATGTTTTCCAAAATGTTTTTATTTTCAAAAGACTTTATATATTTTAAAAATGTTTTTTTTTAAAACTATGATTTTACAATAAACTTATTTTCAAAAGGGTATTTTTATATATTTGAAAATGTTTTTAAAACTATTACTTTTTTATATCAAATTATTTTGTTTTCAAAAAGGTTTTATATGTTTTCCAAAATGTTTTTATTTTCAAAAGACTTTATATATTTTAAAACTATGATTTTACAATAAACTTATTCTCGAAATGGTATTTTTATATATTTGAAAATGTTTTTAAAACTATTACTTTTTTATATCAAATTATTTTGTTTTCAAAAAGATTTTATATGTTTTCCAAAATGTTTTTGTTTTCAAAAGACTTTATATATTTTAAAAATGTTTTTTTTTGAAAACTATGATTTTACAATAAACTTATTTTCAAAATGGTATTTTTATATATTAGAAAATGTTTTTAAAACTATTACTTTTTTATATCAAATTATTTTGTTTTCAAAAAGATTTTATATGTTTTCCAAAATGTTTTTATTTTCAAAAGACTTTATATATTTTAAAAATGTTTTTTTTTTTAAACTATGATTTTACAATAAACTTATTTTCAAATGGGTATTTTTATATATTTGAAAATGTTTTTAAAACTATTACTTTTTTATATCAAATTATTTTGTTTTCAAAAAGACTTTATATGTTTTCCAAAATGTTTTTGTTTTCAAAAGACTTTATATATTTTAAAAATATTTTTTTTTTGAAAACTATGATTTTACAATAAACTTATTTTCAAAATGGTATTTTTATATATTTGAAAATGTTTTTAAAACTATTACTTTTTTATATCAAATTATTTTGTTTTCAAAAAGACTTTATATATTTTAAAAATGTTTTTTTTTTAAACTATGATTTTACAATAAACTTATTTTCAAAAGGGTATTTTTATATATTTGAAAATGTTTTTAAAACTATTACTTTTTTATATCAAATTATTTTGTTTTCAAAAAGATTTTATATGTTTTCCAAAATGTTTTTATTTTCAAAAGACTTTATATATTTTAAAAATGTTTTTTTTTAAACTATGATTTTACAATAAACTTATTTTCAAAATGGTATTTTTATATATTTGAAAATGTTTTTAAAACTATTACTTTTTTATATCAAATTATTTTGTTTTCAAAAAGACTTTATATGTTTTCCAAATGTTTTTGTTTTCAAAAGACTTTATATATTTTAAAAATATTTTTTTTTTGAAAACTATGATTTTACAATAAACTTATTTTCAAAATGGTATTTTTATATATTTGAAAATGTTTTTAAAACTATTACTTTTTTATATCAAATTATTTTGTTTTCAAAAAGACTTTATATATTTTAAAAATGTTTTTTTTCTAAACTATGATTTTACAATAAACTTATTTTCAAAAGGGTATTTTTATATATTTGAAAATGTTTTTAAAACTATTACTTTTTTATATCAAATTATTTTATTTTCAAAAAGATTTTATATGTTTTCCAAAATGTTTTTATTTTCAAAAGACTTTATATATTTTAAAAATGTTTTTTTTTAAACTATGATTTTACAATAAACTTATTTTCAAAATGGTATTTTTATATATTTGAAATTGTTTTTAAAACTATTACTTTTTTATATCAAATTATTTTGTTTTCAAAAAGATTTTATATGTTTTTCAAAATGTTTTTGTTTTCAAAAGACTTTATATATTTTTAAAATGTTTTTTTTTAAACTATGATTCTACAATAAACTTATTTTCAAAATGGTATTTTTATATATTTTAAAATGTTTTTAAAACTATTACTTTTTTATATCAAATTATTTTGTTTTCAAAAAGATTTTATATGTTTTGCAAAATGTTTTTGTTTTCATAGGACTTTATATATTTTAAAAATGTTTTTTTTTGAAAAGTATGATTTTACAATAAACTTATTTTTAAAATGGTATTTTTATATATTTGAAAATGTTTTTAAAACTATTACTTTTTTATATCAAATTATTTTGTTTTCCAATAGATTTTATATGTTTTCCAAAATGTTTTTGTTTTCAAAAGACTTTATATATTTTAAAAATGTTTTTTTTTGAAAACTATGATTTTACAATAAACTTATTTTCGAAATGGTATTATTATATATTTGAAAATGTTTTTAAAACTATTACTTTTTTATATGAAATTATTTTGTTTTCAAAAAGATTTTATATGTTTTCCAAAATGTTTTTATTTTCAAACGATTTTATATATTTTAAAAATGTATTTTTTGAAAACTATGATTTTACAATAAACCTATTTTCTGAATGGTATTTTTATATATTTGAAAATGTTTTTAAAACTATTACTTTCTTATATCAAATTATTTTGGTTTCAAAAGATTTTATATATTTTAAAATATTTTTAAAACTATTACTTTTTTTGTATCAAATTATTTTGTTTTCAAAAAGATTTTATATGTTTTGCAAAATGTTTTTGTTTTCAAAGGACTTTATATATTTTAAAAATGTTTTTTTTTGAAAAGTATGATTTTACAATAAACTTATTTTTAAAATGGTATTTTTATATATTTGAAAATGTTTTTAAAACTATTACTTTTTTATATCAAATTATTTTGTTTTCAAAAAGATTTTATATGTTTTCCAAAATGTTTTTGTTTTCAAAAGACTTTATATATTTTAAAAATGTTTTTTTTTTAAACTATGATTCTACAATAAACTTATTTTCAAAATGGTATTTTTATATATTTGAAAATGTTTTTAAAACTATTACTTTCTTATATCAAATTATTTTGTTTTCAAAAAGATTTTATATGTTTTCCAAAATGTTTTTATTTTCAAAAGACTTTATATATTTTAAAAATGTTTTTTTTTTAAACTATGATTTTACAATAAACTTATTTTCAAAAGGGTATTTTTATATATTTTAAAATGTTTTTAAAACTATTACTTTTTTATATCAAATTATTTTGTTTTCAAAAAGATTTTATATGTTTTCCAAAATGTTTTTATTTTCAAAAGACTTTATATATTTTAAAACTATGATTTTACAATAAACTTATTCTCGAAATGGTATTTTTATATATTTGAAAATGTTTTTAAAACTATTACTTTTTTATATCAAATTATTTATTTTCAAAAAGATTTTATATGTTTTCCAAAATGTTTTTCTTTTCAAAAGACTTTAAATATTTTAAAAATTTTTTTTTTAAAACTATGATTTTACAATAAACTTATTTTCAAAATGGTATTTTTATATATTTGAAAATGTTTTTAAAACTATTACTTTTTTATATCAAATTATTTTGTTTTCAAAAAGACTTTATATGTTTTCCAAAATGTTTTTGTTTTCAAAAGACTTTATATATTTTAAAAATATTTTTTTTTTGAAAACTATGATTTTACAATAAACTTATTTTCAAAATGGTATTTTTATATATTTGAAAATGTTTTTAAAACTATTACTTTTTTATATCAAATTATTTTGTTTTCAAAAAGACTTTATATATTTTAAAAATGTTTTTTTTTTAAACTATGATTTTACAATAAACTTATTTTCAAAAGGGTATTTTTATATATTTGAAAATGTTTTTAAAACTATTACTTTTTTATATCAAATTATTTTGTTTTCAAAAGGATTTTATATGTTTTCCAAAATGTTTTTATTTTCAAAAGACTTTATATATTTTAAAAATGTTTTTTTTTAAACTATGATTTTACAATAAACTTATTTTCAAAATGGTATTTTTATATATTTGAAAATGTTTTTAAAACTATTACTTTTTTATATCAAATTATTTTGTTTTCAAAAAGATTTTATATGTTTTTCAAAATGTTTTTGTTTTCAAAAGACTTTATATATTTTAAAAATGTTTTTTTTTAAACTATGATTCTACAATAAACTTATTTTCAAAATGGTATTTTTATATATTTTTAAATGTTTTTAAAACTATTACTTTTTTCTATCAAATTATTTTGTTTTCAAAAAGATTTTATATGTTTTGCAAAATGTTTTTGTTTTCATAGGACTTTATATATTTTAAAAATGTTTTTTTTTGAAAAGTATGATTTTACAATAAACTTATTTTTAAAATGGTATTTTTATATATTTGAAAATGTTTTTAAAACTATTACTTTTTTATATCAAATTATTTTGTTTTCCAATAGATTTTATATGTTTTCCAAAATGTTTTTGTTTTCAAAAGACTTTATATATTTTAAAAATGTTTTTTTTTAAACTATGATTTTACAATAAACTTATTTTCAAAATGGTATTTTTATATATTTGAAATTGTTTTTAAAACTATTACTTTTTTATATCAAATTATTTTGTTTTCAAAAAGATTTTATATGTTTTTCAAAATGTTTTTGTTTTCAAAAGACTTTATATATTTTAAAAATGTTTTTTTTTAAACTATGATTCTACAATAAACTTATTTTCAAAATGGTATTTTTATATATTTTAAAATGTTTTTAAAACTATTACTTTTTTATATCAAATTATTTTGTTTTCAAAAAGATTTTATATGTTTTGCAAAATGTTTTTGTTTTCATAGGACTTTATATATTTTAAAAATGTTTTTTTTGAAAAGTATGATTTTACAATAAACTTATTTTTAAAATGGTATTTTTATATATTTGAAAATGTTTTTAAAACTATTACTTTTTTATATCAAATTATTTTGTTTTCCAATAGATTTTATATGTTTTCCAAAATGTTTTTGTTTTCAAAAGACTTTATATATTTTAAAAATGTTTTTTTTTGAAAACTATGATTTTACAATAAACTTATTTTCGAAATGGTATTATTATATATTTGAAAATGTTTTTAAAACTATTACTTTTTTATATGAAATTATTTTGTTTTCAAAAAGATTTTATATGTTTTCCAAAATGTTTTTATTTTCAAACGATTTTATATATTTTAAAAATGTATTTTTTGAAAACTATGATTTTACAATAAACCTATTTTCTGAATGGTATTTTTATATATTTGAAAATGTTTTTAAAACTATTACTTTCTTATATCAAATTATTTTGGTTTCAAAAGATTTTATATATTTTAAAATATTTTTAAAACTATTACTTTTTTTGTATCAAATTATTTTGTTTTCAAAAAGATTTTATATGTTTTGCAAAATGTTTTTGTTTTCAAAGGACTTTATATATTTTAAAAATGTTTTTTTTGAAAAGTATGATTTTACAATAAACTTATTTTAAAATGGTATTTTTATATATTTGAAAATGTTTTTAAAACTATTACTTTTTTATATCAAATTATTTTGTTTTCAAAAAGATTTTATATGTTTTCCAAAATGTTTTTGTTTTCAAAAGACTTTATATATTTTAAAAATGTTTTTTTTTAAAACTATGATTCTACAATAAACTTATTTTCAAAATGGTATTTTTATATATTTGAAAATGTTTTTAAAACTATTACTTTCTTATATTAAATTATTTTATTTTCAAAAAGATTTTATATGTTTTCCAAAATGTTTTTGTTTTCAAAAGAATTTATATATTTTAAAAATGTATTTTTTTGAAAACTATAATTTTACAATAAACTTATTTTCAAAATGGTATTATTATATATTTGAAAATGTTTTTAAAACTATTACTTTTTTATATCAAATTATTTTGTTTTCTAAAAGATTTTATATGTTTTCCAAAATGTTTTTATTTTCAAAAGATTTTATATATTTTAAAAATGTATTTTTTGAAAACTATGATTTTACAATAAACCTATTTTCTGAATGGTTTTTTTATATATTTGAAAATTTTTTAAAACTACTAATTTCTTATATCAAATTATTTTGGTTTCAAAAGATTTTATATATTTTTAAATATTTTTAAAACTATTACTTTTTTTGTATCAAATTATTTTGTTTTCAAAAAGATTTTATATGTTTTGCAAAATGTTTTTGTTTTCAAAGGACTTTATATATTTTTAAAATGTTTTTTTTGAAAAGTATGATTTTACAATAAACTTATTTTTAAAATGGTATTTTTATATATTTGAAAATGTTTTTAAAACTATTATTTTTTATATCAAATTATTTTGTTTTCAAAAAGATTTTATATGTTTTCCAAAATGTTTTTGTTTTCAAAAGACTTTATATATTTTAAAAATGTTTTTTTTTTGTAAACTATGATTTTACAATAAACCTATTTTCAAAATGGTATTTTTATATGTTTCAAAATATTTTTAAAACTATTACTTTCTTATATTAAATTATTTTATTTTCAAAAAGATTTTATATGTTTTCCAAAATGTTTTTGTTTTCAAAAGACTTTATATATTTTAAAAATGTTTTTTTTTTGAAAACTATAATTTTACAATAAACTTATTTTCAAAATGGTATTTTTATATATTAGAAAATGTTTTTAAAACAATTACTTTTTTATATCAAATTATTTTGTTTTCAAAAAGATTTTATATGTTTTCCAAAATGTTTTTATTTTCAAAAGACTTTATATATTTTAAAAATGTTTTTTTTGAAAACTATGATTTTACAATAAACCTATTTTCAAAAGGGTATTTTTATATATTTCAAAATATTTTTAAAACTATTACTTTCTTATATCAAATTATTTTGTTTTCAAAAAGATTTTATATGTTTTCCAAAATGTTTTTATTTTCCAAAGATTTTATATATTTTAAAAATGTTTTTTTCTTGAAAACTATGATTTTACAATAAACCTATTTTAAAAATGGTTTTTTTATATATTTGAAAATATTTTTAAAACTACTAATTTCTTATATCAAATTATTTTGGTTTCAAAAGATTTTATATATTTTTAAATATTTTTAAAACTATTACTTTTTTATATCAAATTATTTTGTTTTCAAAAAGATTTTGTATGTTTTCCAAAATGTTTTTGTTTTCAAAAGACTTTATATATTTTAATAATGTTTTTTTTGAAAACTATGATTTTACAATAAACCTATTTTCAAAATGGTATATTTATATATTTCAAAATATTTTTAAAACTATTACTTTCTTATATCAAATTATTTTATTTTCAAAAAGATTTTATATGTTTTCCAAAATATTTTTGTTTTCAAAAGACTTTATATATTTTAAAAATCTTTTTTTTTTAAAACTATGATTTTACAATAAACTTATTTTCAAAATGATATTTTTATATATTTGAAAATGTTTTTAAAACTATTACTTTTTTATATCAAATTATTTTGTTTTCAAAAAGATTTTATATGTTTTCCAAAATGTTTTTGTTTTCAAATGACTCTATATATTTTAAAAATGTTTTTTTGAAAACTATGATGTTACAATAAACCTATTTTCAAAATGGTTTTTTTATATATTTGAAAACATTTTTAAAACTATTACTTTCTTATATCAAATTATTTTATTTTCAAAAAGATTTTATATGTTTTCCAAAATATTTTTGTTTTCAAAATACTTTATGTATTTTAAAAATATTTTTTTTGAAAACTATGATTTTACAATAAAACTATTTTCAAAATGGTATTTTTATATATTTTAAAATATTTTTAAAACTACTAATTTCTTATATCAAATTATTTTGGTATCAAAAGATTTTATATATTTTATAATATTTTTAAAAGTATTACTTTTTTATATCAAATTATTTTCAAAATATTTTTAAAACTATTACTTTCTTATATCAAATTATTTTATTTTCAAAAAGATTTTATATATTTTAAAAATGTTTTTTTTAAAAACTATGATTTTACAATAAACCTATTTTCAAAATGGTTTTTTTATATATTTGAAAATATTTTTAAAACTACTAATTTCTTATATCAAATTATTTTGGTTTCAAAAGATTTTATATCTTTTAAAATATTTTTAAAACTATTACTTTTTTATATCAAATTATTTTGTTTTCAAAAAGATTTTATATGTTTTCCAAAATGTTTATGTTTTCAAAAGACTTTATATATTTTAAAAATGTTTTTTTTGAAAACTATAATTTTACAATAAACCTATTTTCAAAATGGTATTTTCAAATCCTTCAAGAAAATGTAAACTCAAAAAAAAAAAATCTATAATTTAAAATCCGGATATCCGAGAATTCGGATAGTTTCAGAACAGATTTTCAGATTTTTATTTCGAATGTTCGGATTCAGATTTTTTGTTTTTAACACCCCTACCAAACTATACGCCCAATGACCTTTCATATTTTCTACGCCGGGAAATCACGAATCCTCTTAACCCAAGCTCAAATTCATGACTCAAAAGGCTCAGAGCCTCAAATTGCCAAGCAAACGCTGCAGAACGGATTTTTAAATCCTTCAAGAAAATGTAAACCCAAAAAAAAATCTATAATTTAAAATCCGGATATCCGAAAATTCGGATAGTTTCAGAACGGATTTTCAGATTTTTATTTCGAATGTTCGGATTCAGATTTTTTGTTTTTAACACCCTACCAAACTATACGCCCAATGACCTTTCATATTTTCTACGCCGGGAAATCACGAATCCTCTTAACCCAAGCTCAAATTCATGACTCAAAAGGCTCAGAGCCTCAAATTGCCAAGCAAACGCTGCAGAACCCCCCCCCCCCCCACACACACACACACACCCCAACCAGAAAACAGTCTGACGCGAGAAAAACACGCAGTAATCTTTGGTTTTGTTTTTCTTGATAAATGGACAGCCTTCCTCTGGCTGCTTCTACATCCACCAATGTTTCAAAGTTTAGAATCTTTAATCCTTGTTATATAAACCCAAAACATCGCAGAAATCATCAGAAACAACTTGGAACTTTTCTAATTTTTGCTGGTAAAGATGTCAATAATCTTGGCATTTGGGATCAAATGGAGCGCAAGTTCGGTAAATTAATTGAGGAAAACCCCAAACTTACCCTTGTTAAGGTCCGATTTACCGTCTCTACAACTGTCTATATCTGTTTGTGTGTGTATGGCTGTTTGTAAACGTACGGTGGTTTTGAACTGTTGTTTTCAATTCTTATAATTGAATTGTGTAAGTTGAATCTTGAAACTATTAATTCAGTCTTGAAACTATCTTGAACCCTTCAAGATGTGCAATTTGTGTTCTAAATTGGTATGATTATGACAACATGTTACTAAGATGAGTCTTTTGAATTTATTCGTTGAACCTTGAAAATCTAAATAGATTTGGGTAGTTTTAAATGAATTTTACCAGATTATTTTGAGATTTATTGTCTTTGTCTTTATAATTGTAAATTTATTATTTATTGCTAAGAGTAATGTGGTCAGAAAAAGTTTGAATTCCTAGAATGAGGGAGGAATACGAGATTGAATGATGATATACAATTTTCTTTTTGTTACCATAAAAAATGAAGCATAAGTAGTTTTCCTCCAAATAGTTGTGTGCTTATATAGTTATATGACATGTGATGAATTCTAAAGAGTTTACATGTTGAACTCTAAATACAACACCACATTTTGGCATTTCTGATTGATATCGTGAAGAGAATTTTTTTACCAACTTACAATTGGGTATTTGTATTGATATTATCTAAATCAATGTGGCTAATTCTTTTGAACCCTAAAAGGGTAAGTTTTTTATGTTTAATCTGTAAATTGTTATGATAATACCAACCGGAGTGGTCATGTGCACCACAATTCACGCCAATTGTGGGTTATGTGGCACTCCTCGCCACAGTTCACACTTCACCCACACCCCCTCCTTGTGGTTGAACCGCAACACTCTTCACGGCTCTCTCTCTCTCTCTCTCTCTCTCTCTCTCTCTTGTAACCATTTTTTATTTTTATTTTTTATTTAATATGAAAATGTGGAGTTGTGGTGACCATTTTTTGAGTGTGAACTGTAAATTATGGTGGGAAGGTGGAGTGACATGACAAATTTGTGAACTGTAAAGAGTGAAGACCACTCCTGATGGACTAACAGTTGGATGAACATTGATAGCTAATTGTGGATTTGAAAGTGGCCTGGCCACTTTATGGGAACCGAAACAAAGAGGTTTAGTAGCAAGAACTCGGTTCATTTTCAAACAAAAACATGCCATGAAGTATAAGTAGTCAGTGACTCAGTGCTGTATAACACTATAACCTACAATGAAATAGATGGATATGCATACCAAATACCAGCAATTCAAAATGACGTCTTTATCTATTAGTAGTCATTGCAAAATATTGACAGCATCAATATTGATCCATGAAATTCTTTCATTTTGTTTTTTTGTCAATGTTAAGAGGTGGTGTCTATTTTACTAAACACATATTTTATAATAAATATGGAACTAATCCAAACTAAAACTAATAGACAATAGGCAAGTGTAACCTATCGTATAGTAGAATAGTTTAGGTAAGAACCGAGTATCGATCTCAGGGAAACGATGCAGAATGATGATAATAAGTCTTTGGTTACTAATTAATCATGGACAATAAGTAGTTGTATCTTAATAACTATTATAATGAAACAAATGAACTAGCTTAGACTATGAAGCAGAACAAACAAAAGCAGTAGACAATTTAGTGTCAAAACAATGCATTCACTTAGAATCAATCCCCCTAGTCTCGATGATAGCATTTAAAGCCCGATATTGAATTTAACTCAATTGATTCTTAAGCCAATTAAACTTCCTGGTCAGGTTATTTAACTTTATGAATATCGGAAAGACACGTGAAGTTCTTCACTATATCCACCTCAAAACATGCAATTAAAACACAATCACTTTGATTATTGAAGTTATATGATTAAGACTAATCCAAGTTACACAAGATGGTTCATCTCAATGTAACTTCACTTGTAAAGTCATAAACTTGAAAAACCGTAACAACTTCTTTTTACCGGTTCCGGTTTCAAGAAACGATTAACTGGTAAAACAATTAGTCGAAATAAATATTCAAAACAAAAGGCTTTCGCCACAAGTTGAATTGACTATCTATTGAATATTAATGAAATCCCAAGTTTTTACCAAACAAATGTAACCAAATAAAACAATGAAATCAAAATAATGATTCAATCCAATAACGTTATCATCTAAACTAGGGTTCAATCATCTAAGTAAATGCAAAAGAAAATCACCCCATGGTTAGGGTTACCATCATCTCAATCAAAATACTAACAAAAGAATCCATGAAAGATACCAAACCAATGTTAGAATGATGAATGGAGAAGTCGGATTCGTAAGATTCTTCAATTGTTCTTCACAAAAATCGTATCTTGATGCTTGGAATCGTCCTCTTCCCTTTGCGTTGCTCTCTTCCTTCCTTTTCTTTCCAAGCCGTCGCCTCCTTTTTTCCAAGCTAGGGTTTCCGTCTTCGAAAACTAGGTTAAAAATCTCCCTCCTTCCTTTTCTGCGTGCGCTCCAATTTTGTAATCCATGGCCATGTTTTCCTTCAAGCAGTAGCGCTTTTATCTTCAAATCCATGGCCATGGATTGTCTTTCAAGTATCAGCCGATCACTTCTCTTCAAATCCATGGCCTTTCTAAATTCCATGGCCATGGAATGTACTCTTTGTATCCAATACTTTGATAGTTTATCAATAAATCTTGACATTGCATCATTTGTATTCCTTGATTCGCAAATGTCCGCTACAAACCTTCGGAAACAAAGTTATTTCATTTCAGTATCGAATTCGAAAGTTTAGCTATCAAAACACACTTAAATGAGGGAGATATGCCAAGAAAAATATGTATAAAATCATCAACATCAAGAGGCATTTCAAAAACTTGTGTCTACTTCGAAAGACAACAAGTACTACTTATTTTCTTGGTAGATACCTTGAAACATGAACCCATTGATGCTAAGTTTAATCAAGTATTACTATATTTTGTGTCTGGTTAAACTTTGTGTTTACTTTTGCCTTCAAGTGATGCTAGATTTAATCAAGTATTACTATAATTTGCTATGATTGTGCTATAACTTTTATGAATTTTTGTGGCTTGCTTAGATCAAAGATAGAAGTTCGAACCTAGAACACAACAAACTGAACAAAGGAAAGAGACCTAAAGAACCTCTTGTGAAGGCTCCAAGCACTACTATGCATATCATGCCTAATGTTATTTTATGGAACAGAATCACTTTCAAAGAGGATGATGTTGGGACAAAGATGTCTTCGAGCTTATCCTTAAAACCAAATTTATCTCTCAAAGTGGGTAAAGAAGATGGCAAGGAACGATTTAGTGATATGATATTGGTAAAAAATGATAATGCGGAATCCACAATTAATATAAAAGAGAGTACAGGCCATGCTGAAAAACATATTTCAGTCCTTCAAAATGGTGAGAGCATAGTGGATCAAGCTTATGGAGATCACAATAGATCAAGATGTGCTATTAATGACATGGACTATAGTTCAAGAAATTTTGAGCTAACGTCTGAGATAGGGAACGTGACAGCAATCAATCTTGACCCATCAGAGAGTGGAAAAAATATTACAAATTCTCAAGATGGTGGTCACAAGAATGATCTTTTAACAGGTAAAGCAACCAGGTTTAGGATAAGAAACTGTCTGTTGATTTTTTTTTTTTTGGGATTATGGAAGCCAAATTAACATGTTCTCCTTTTGAACCACAAGAACCGGGGACATGAATATCTCTGTCTCTCTCTGCCATTTAAGACCATCTCATGCAATATTTTTGTTGAATAATCCATTTCTTTAATAATCTAGAGTCATTTTAGTTTTCGTAGGGGGGGGGGGGGGGTGTGCGTTTTAGAAGTGCTTATCTGATAATCACTTTCTAGTTTTGAGCAAGGGTTAACTATCTTTTTGACGATCCAACTTTCAGATTTGCCGCATTTAGCTACTAAACTATTTTTTGTACATATCTAACCATTAAACGTTAGTTTACTGTTTTACTTTGGCGATGAATAAAACTAATGGCTAAATGTATACAAAATATGATAGTAAAGTGGCCAAATGTATACAATTTTTAGTGGCTTAATATGTACAAAAAAAGTTTAATAGCTAAATGTGTACGCAAAAAATAGTTTAGTGGCTACATGTGCACAGAATATAGTTTAGTGGCTAACGTGACAAATTTGAAAGTTGAATGATCAAAAAGGTACTTAACCCTTTTAGGTAACATACTTAATAGTTATCTGATTATTAGGGGGTAATGTAATTTGCTTGATACTAGTTGCAACAAAACTAATCATCATATGGAGAGTAAAATTACTTATAACCCTTCTTTCGTCTTTTACTTGAATGAGATAAATACGTTTCGATACATAAAAATATATTGTATTTTTTTTTTCGGAAAAACCGCCATTTTTGATTTGGTGGTTATGAATTTGCATTTAATATTTTTTAACTTTAACTCATATTTACTTTAAAAGTTTATCTATTTTTACTTGTTATAACATAAAGTTTTGTATAAATATAAATATATCATAGTAATCGTTTTAATTTATCTATGTTTAGTATAAAATTTTACTATTGATTGAAACCTTCTATAAATATAAATATAGAACACATTATGAAACAGTAATTAGTGAAACTCTCATTACAACAAAAACCTCTTTTAACACAAATATATAATAGAAATAAGTTTGCACATAAGTATGACTCTGCTTAGTTTTAAAATTGTTATGATTGTAAATGTAAATTTATTATGATCTATAACTTAACCGTTAAAAAATATCATCCCGTGCCCCACATGGGTATTACCCTAGTTTTTATTGTTTTGGATGATCTTTGAACTTCCTTGTGGCATCTATTAACCGCTGCCTTATGTATATGTGTTTTACAGCCAAAGTTCCAATTTAAGTAATGTTTTTATTGTTGCTTGTCACTAACTCAGCTTATGTATTTTCTGATTTTCTCAAGGGTCACAGCCTTCTGAGCATATGGATATAGAGTCTGCTCAGAAAAGTTCTGCTTCTAATATAACAGCTAGTTCAGTCACAAAACTATCTCTGGATGCTACCTTTCAAGGGCCACCTAAAAGGTATTTCAAGCTGTTTTACATGTTCTCTTTTCAGTGAAGGTAAGTTCGAGATCCCAGTTGAATGCCATGATATTTGATGGGAAATTTTTGTATTAAGCTTCTAATGATCTCACTTTTAGTGAAAATAAAGAATGTTTGGATGTGTGTTCTCAAAATGATTATTGCAACTTGAACAATCAAATAATCAGGTTAAAGTTGGTGATATTTAAGTATCTATATACATTAATTTCAGTAGTCAGTTTTCTTGCTTCTTACTGCTTCTTAAGATATGATTGTATCGACTATTGACTTTAAACAGTTAGAAATTATGATGTATTTAAGTTGATATCAAGTTATAAGAATGTTACATTTAAGATGACGTGTTTTGATACTTGTGCTTGTTTCTTTGCAAGAAATTGTGATATATTTAAGATGATATAGCATGCATGCGATATAGATATCCAAGTCATAATCTCATTACGTATACATTTGGTCTTCCTTGATAGCTTTTGATACTTGTGCTTCTGTATAGATTAGACCAGCGTATGAAACAGAAGTCCTACTTTGGTGGAAGGATTGATGGAATACAGAATCCAATACTAAATGCTGGTACTGGTGAAAACTTGCCGTCAATACCTCCCTCTAAGGTATTATTGCTAGTTTGCTACTAATTTATTAGAATTGGCAATTAACCCATGTGCATAATAATTGGTTGATTTGGGTTGTATTTAATCTCCAACAGGTCAACTGGGTAACATTAGAAAACTTGGCTAAAATCTAAATGGGTCTGTAGTCACCTAAAGTGTATTCAATTGCTTTGAACCTTTCGGAATCTCTTTATTAGAAAATTAGATTTGCAATCATTGTTGATACATTAATATTTATCAAATTACAAAAAAAAAGTTAAAAGGGACAATTTTTTTTTGGTGTGTCGAACCAACCTGAGCTAATTTTGACCCACAATAATAAGTTACCATTTTGATATATTACCATACCCAATCATCCCGCCATTTTGCCAACTCTATTAGTTTTAGTGTTTTACCATGCATTGTGAGTAAATGAAAAGTTGAAACCTGGAATTCCAAGTGCCAAAATTATAGGACCATGAAGATATGGACTGGAAAAGTGCTGAAGATCTGATTAAGACTACAGGAAGAGGAGAAGTGGAACTCATAAGTTGTAGCCCCCGAGGATTTGTTGTAAGTGTTCACGATCTATCACGTGTGCAAGGTCACATGCCAATAATAAACATATTGAGATTTGCCTTCCCTTTTAATATAAGTGACTGCAACCTTGGTTTTTACTTTTTCTTCATTATATGCTTTTCCTCTTGTTTACAGGTTTCTTTTGGCTCTTTGGTAGGGTTTTTGCCATATCGAAATCTTGCCACTAAGTGGAAGTTTTTAGCTTTCGAGTCTTGGTTGAGGAGGAAAGGGTTGGATCCTGCTACTTACAGGAGAAAGTTAAGCATTATTGAAAGCTATGATGCTAAAAGGAAGACAACTCCTAATCCAAATGTAGATACTGAAAAGGTCGAGGTCGAAATATCGCCACATATGAAACTGGAAGATCTTCTTGCGATTTATGACCAGGATAAACTCAAATATCTGTCCACTTTTGTTGGTCAGGTTGGACATATTTATTTGGTTGATGAAAGTTGATATTTTGTTGGTTACAAGTTAAGAAAAAGATGCTTCATCTGTTCATTTGTAACACTTCATTTCTTGGCTACTTTTAAGCTAAAGTTACCATTTTGTCCATTATCATCGTTACATGATATTGAGATATTATTTAGGTTTCCAAATTACCGATCTTTTACCTTTTATTCAAGGTCATTCAAGACATTTGAGAAAAGATGATACTTGTCCACCACCCATTAATCCTTAAAATTTTAAAGTACCTAATTTGCCCATCCTTACAATGTATTGGATGTTGATTTGGGTTCACAAGATTCCCCTAATTTGTCACCATCGAACTCTTTGCTTAAAATTATGGGCTCACTTAAACATTGCAATTTTCATGTGATAGGAGTTAATTGTAATATTAATAGCACGAAGATACTGAACTTTGCAGAAAATGAAAGTGAACGTGATCTTGGCAAACAGAGACTTGAGGAAGCTAATATTTTCTGTCAAGCCGAAAGAGAAGGAAGAATTAATCCAGCGAAAGAGAAGTCTAATGGTAATATTTTAAACCGTGATATTTTTCCGATTGTTCTTGATTTTATGTTGATTTTAAGCTCTAATTTTGTGCTTGTGCAGGCTAAGCTTCATGTTGGAGATATAGTGACATGCCACATCAAAAAGATTTCGTACTTTGGTATTTTTGTCGAGGCAAGTAAATGATTTTCTTCTCAAGGTGATCTGCTTGTCACATCATGTTTCTCTTAAAGACGTGTTTTACCTGGTGGTTTTAATGGTATAGGTTGAAGGAGTGCCTGCATTGATACACCAGACAGAAGTGTCGTGGGATGCTACTTTAAGCCCTGCATCATCTTTCAAAACCGGGCAGGTTAGTCAAACCCTGATAATGAAAAGTCAATAGTTGTCAATTATAGATATGTTGCATGGGAATTCCTAGAATTGTAATGATATTTAGGTTTACAGGTAATAGAAGCAAAAGTTCATCAGTTAGATTTTTCGCTTGAGCGTATATTCTTATCTTTGAAGGAAATAACGGTAATCTATCTTCAATTATATGAAAAAGTCATTAGTACCGTCTAAAGAGAAGAACGTTATTTGGAATTATAACGCAAGCTAAACTTGTAGCAGCCAGATCCATTAACCGACTCTTTGGAGACCATTCTTGGTGATCATGCAGTCTTGTATGAGAAACTGGAAGCAAACCAGGCTGAAAACGAGGTTTTTCAAGCCAAAACCAATTTATTCATTATTTTATATTGAGCGTAATCCTGTAAGCTTACCTATGTATTCTGTATAAAAATCTGGACAGTGGGATGATCTTGAATCTCTTGTCAAAGAACTGCAGCAATATGAGGGTATTGAGTTAGTGACAAAAGGCCGGTTTTTCCTCAGTCCTGGTTTGACCTCGACATTTCAGGTTTCCTTCCCCCTCCCTCTTTTTAAGAAAACACTTTGAAAGCCATCTTTAATTCATTATTGCTTTTAGGTATTTGGTATTGAATTAACTTCAGTTTTTTTGTGAAAATCTTGGCAGGTTTATTTGGCATCCATGTTCAAGAATCAGTATAAATTGCTCGCTCGAGCTGGAAATAAAGTTCAAGAGGTATATTTTGACTTTTTGAATATGGAACTTACTACTTAGAAAGAGCAATTAAGTTTGACCTTGACATTCCAGTAAAATTTTGTTGTTAATTTACCACCAAAAGTTAGATACTGTGGTGTAGATTATTGCGATGATATATTCATACGCTTTGGTCAGGTGGTGGTGCAGACATCATTAGATACAGAGGAGATTAAACATGCAATTCTATCATGCAGCATCCGAGCCGAGTAATTAGTTCTTGTATAGTCAATTTGATCATCATTGAGTCACCAAGATCGGTGCAAGCGGACCATGGTCTCACTGGCAGGCTACACCCCCTGGTTCCAGGCATTACAGAATCCAACCAAGTGTTGTGACCTATAATGGTGTTTAGGTAAGTTTGTAAAGTGGTTGCTCTCAACAGGGTTGCAACTTCCAAGTACAAACTGTAGAACTGGATTTATCTTAATCATAGTGTAAATTTTATTAACAGTATGATATGATTTTGGTCTAAAAGGCTTTAAAAAGGCAAAATGCACTAAGCAGTAACACACTTTAACAATTGATATGCTTTGGGCCTTACCAAAAGGTAAAATGTCATAAAATAGCCGCATAGTTTTAGGCTTTTGATTATGGAAGCTTTTTAACCCATTTTAGTGATTACTGTAACCGCCCTATTTTCATTCCGATCAATAAAATAAGTACATAAGTATGCATGTTCTTGAAATAATCCTAATTTCTTGAAATAACCATGAAACAATACAAGTAAGCACACAAGTAGCTTACTAAACTCCTTACCAACATGCAACATACATCATAGAAATTAGCATGACAAACCAAAGCTAAACTTGGTGACAAATCAAGCCTAAGATTGAGTTGTACTACTATCCAAGAGTGTGGCAACCTAAAAGTTTGGCAAAGCTAGGAAATTGAAGATAAGAAGGAATAAGCAATGAAGCTTAGTGAACAAGTACCATATAGCCAGAGTTTCACTCTATAAATAGGAACTTAAGGATCCTTTCCTTTTCATTCCAAAAATTAAAAGCACAAGTAAAAAGCTAGGTGACAAGGGAGGAGATTAAAAGACTAAGAGCAAATCCTAAAACAAGGTGAGTATGTTATGTGTTTTAAATGAGATACATATGTGCTATATAAGTGTTTTATATATGAAAGAATATTTTACTATGTTTACCTCATGATTATGTCATCTTATATGTTTTAAGGAATAATATTATCATGCACATATATGTATATGTATGAAAGTTTTAAACATGTTAAGGATGTCATTTATATATCCGGGATATAAAATGAATGGACGTTTTGCAAAAGAACCTTATTGGATAGCCCTTATGTGGACCCAATGTTAAAGAACCTATGACAAGTTTAGTATGTTTGATATGTAAAAACATGAAATTTTAAGGGAAACATTCTTTATACATGAAAGCTTGTTTTGAGTAAACATTTATGTTATCATGAAACCGTACTTACTCAATAAACTTAAAGCTTATATATTCATGTATGTATATCAGGGAACAAGGTCTAAAATGGTGCTGAAGCATTTTTAGAAACTAGGATTTCCTTCAATCTATCTCTATAGACTTGTAATTTTTGTTTCTGTTATTGTAACCTGTTATGAAATATCATTTACTTAGATTAAAAAGGGGCTATGACAATTACACTTTTTTTGGGACATGTGTTGGCGTTGAAAAAATTAGGTGACACTTTTAGGGTAAGATATCATAACATAACAGTACTTTCAAAGCTGACACGTTTTGTTATAATAGTTTTTATGGTCTATTTTATTTTGTTAACTTTTCTAGGACGGACTAGTTTGGTAATTATTGTGACCGGTCGGTATAATAGGTAAAATCTTGATTTGTGTTTCATTTGTCTTCACATGTTTTGATTTGTTGTGTGATTTGTGTTAGAAGAAAGTCATTTGTATTCGAGTTGTCTTCGCACTTGGAATTTTTAGGTTGCGTTTAGTTAACGAAAACTAGTCAATTTTGAATTTTAGTTTTCAAGTTATAGCTTTCGGAAAAAACAAGGGTTTCTATAAAAAGTGAAAATTTGTTTAGACGATGAAGTTTTAGTTTTAAGAAAAATAATATGGGTGATTATAAAATAAGAAATATAGGATAGGTGATAGAATCATAGAATAGTAAGAGAGACAAAGAGAGTGTAGGGTAGGTAATAGAAAAGTAAAAGAGAATATGAAAAGTGGTATTTAGAAAAATGAAATGAAAATTTATGAAATTGTTGTTAAGTAAACAAGTTTATATTTTTTTTTAAAAGTGAGATGAAAATTTTCGGTAACTAAACGCACTATTAGCTTTTTAATCTCCTTCACATACCCACATACCTAGAATATTTGGCCATGCTTTACGATAGTTGTGGTTTTTGTATTGGAGAGAAATGAGTTCGAGATGAGTTTTTTTAGGTAATCTTCTTTCTTGGTACTCTTAAATAAATCTAAGCATACACAATACATTCCATTATCATAAAATATTTTTAAAAGTTTATAACTACAAACTCTGGGCATTGCTTTAGGTTCAAGTGGGTACCACTTATAATGCAGCGCACCAGAAGATATCATTCCTAAAAATAATTTTTTTAAAAATTTTTTTTCATAAATATGTTTTAATTAAAATTGCACAGGTGATATATAGAATTCACGTACATTCGCACATCCTAAGTACATGAAATCATGCATAACATAAATGCAAGTTCACATATATGCAAAATTATGTAAGTGTACGTTCACATCATTTTTTAGAAGTTAGGGGATGTGAATGTATGTGAAATTTGCATATGATCTTTATAATGTTAATTAAAACATGTTTATGAAAAAAAAATTCAAAAAAGTCTTTTTAAATGTGGTACCTTCTGGTGCGCTGCATAATAAGTGGTATTCTCTCGAACCATATTATATATATATATATATATATATATATATATATATATATATATATATATATATATATATATATATATATATATATATATATATATAAATAAAGAATATTCAATCCTTAATTTTGTTTTAAAAAAACAAAAATGAAAGATTTCATGTGGCATCCCAATTCATATGAATAAAACGAAGGGAGTCTCGTGACATTTGTGAGGAGTCGTGACTCTTGGGCAAATGTCCAATTTTAATGAATTAATAGGTCAATTTTTACTATCTATAACTTTTACTGATCTCTTTCATAATTTTTATTAATCATGCATCATCCTTTCTCTTTACATGTCTATCTACAATCTATATATAAATACTAAAAAGACATTTGGTTCACAAATTTCTTACAAGAATTAAATTGTCTAGCATTTTCATTTTATAGGATTTTAAAATCTATCAGGTGTTTGGTTGACAAATTTATAAGACTTGTATGTTAGGAGTCTTGTTTGTTTTACAAATCAGTTGAAGTATTTACAATGTTTATATAATAAATGACAAAAATACTCTTCAGTTATTTAATTATATAATTCTTTCATTGTTTAGAGTAATATGGATATGAGGGTGAGTGGAAGGTAAGGGCAATGTAGGGCTAAATTATATAACATTATTTTTATTTTTGGTAAACCGTACGTCGTTAAAAACGCGAACCATAATCAAAATCTAAACCGAAAGATTTATTCTAGTTCAGTTAACAAAATTGAAAATTTATAGAAAAAACCGGTTTGGTTAACTTCAAAATCTAAATGATTTATCATTTTTTCGGTTTCAAAATTTTTGAACACCGCCAGGAGCGGATCCAGAAATTTTTGTTGTCGATGTCACTTTTTAGAATAAGTTTAATAAATATTTTCGAAGTCTTTTCTAAAACGGATCGGGTCACCGAAAACAAGTTGTTAACACAAAATTAACAATTAATAAGAGTTTTCTAATTAAAAAGAATATTGAGAAGCACGAAGGCGGTGAGCGCCAATTAGGTGTTTTTCATAAAATTGGACCGGTTCTTCAACTAAGGTTTGGGCTAAATTTTTTTGGGTTTTTTTTAAAAAAATTTGGACTTCTTATTCGATTATTTGCTTGTTGTCTCATCTTTTTAAATTCTATTAGTTTTATATTTATTTTTTTTATTAAAACTCAATAATATTTCAATATTTTTGAATAATAAAGACAATATATATAAGTTAGATATGTATATAATACTTTTATAAATTTTCCGTAGCTCTCACTCCAAAAAAATCTTAGGTGTCACTCGAGTTTTTGATACATACGTAATTCAATATTTTAAAATTTTATCTGTATCAGATGACACCTATTCAATTAAATTAGGTCCGTCCATAAACACCACTAGTGTTAGCACCTACTTTTGCCACATCATGTATCTTATTTTATTTTATATTTCAAATTTAAATCATTCCAAATACAATTAATTATAAATATAATCTAACTAATGTAAAAAAACTAACTAAAAGCTACTAAACCCTAATTTTTATAATTATTTTAAATATCTGTATAAATATTTTTTTGTAAATAGGTTTTTTTTAATTAACACGTCATGCATAGATATCTAACCTATTTCTACTAATAAGTAATAATACGAGACATATTAATTAAATTTAATCCCCTTTACCGCATGTTTGACAATGAGGTTTTAAGAGTTTCAACTTTTGATTTTTGAAAGCTTAAACCCTGGGTGTGTTTAGTTACTGAAAATTTCCATCCCAATTTAAAATAAAATGAATACTTGTTTACTTAACAACAATTTCATCAATTTTATTTTCAATTTTTAAAATATCATTTTCATATTCTTTTTTTTACTTTTCTATTACCTACCTTATATTTCTTTATAATATTATTTTTCTCTCTTACTTTTCTATCACATATCCTATTTTTCTTATTTTATAATCACCCATCTTATTTTTCTTAAAACTAAAACTTCATTATCTAAACAATTTTTCACTTTTTATAGAAACCCTTGTTTTTTTTTTTTTCCTGAAAACTATAACTTGGAACATGAAATTGAAAAATGACTAGTTTTCATTAACTAAACGCAACCTAAAGCTTCAGTTGGTTGATAGGAGTTTGAACTTGAAGTAGCTCTCAAACGAAGCTTAAACTTTTAAAATTCTTTTTAAAGCATTCTTATAATTATAAATACAACTTTTAATTAAGACTAACGTCTTTTATGTCATTTAATATTAAAAACTACGGTTACTTTTATTTTTGCCATATATATATATATATATATATATATATATATATATATATATATATATATATATATATATATATATATATATATATATATATATATATATATATATATATATATATATATATATATATATATATATATATATATATATATATATATATATATATATATATATATATATATAGAGGGAGGTTCAATTGAGAACTTTTATGCATCGAGGTACAAAAGAACTCATATCAACCATTAGATCAAAAAATTGTATGGATTAGATTAATGGCAAAAGGGTAAATAGTTGGACAATTTTATGCAACTTGTGCATTATAGGAACAAACAAGGAAGGGCATTTTGGGGAATGTGCATACCTCATTAAATTTAATATTTCAACAAATAATCAAATAATAAATGTCAAATATATTCAATTGATACATTTCCAAATTTAACAAAATTACACATATTCAAAAAAAGATGATGGATATCGATGCATTTCATCGTTAATCTTGTTTATCTATGCATCATGTTAAAAAAGACGCATTTAACAAAAAAAAAATACAAAAATTCATTTATGCATCGTGTTCAACTTGTTCATCATTCTTTTATGCATCGTGTTTGTCGTTCATATTCTTCATTGAGCTATGCATCATGTTCAACTTGTTCATCATTCATCTATGCATCGTCATTGTTCATCGTCCATTTATGCATCATCATTTTTCGTTGTTCATCGTTCATCATCCATCTATGCATTGCCATTGTTCATCATCCATCTATGCATTATCATTATTCATCGTTCATCATCCATATATGCATCATGTTCTTCATAATTATCATGGGTTACCTCTCTTGTTCATGTTCATCATCATCGTTGTTCATCGTTATTCTTCGTCTTCAAATCATCATCACTAAGAAAATCATGAAGAACACGATTAGAGAGAGAGAGAGAGAGATGAAGAGGAAAATGAGGAATGTAGTTAATATGATATTTTAATTCAAAATGTAACTCCTAATTATCATTTAATGATTTTTAGAAATAAATTAATTATCATGTCTTTAGTTTTCCCTAAATGCCCTTTGTGCACCCTTGGTGGATTATCCGATGCACAAAAGTGCCTCGAGGTGCCCCGATGCATAAAAGTTCTCAATTGAACCTCAATCTATATATATATATATATATATATATATATATATATATATATATATATATATATATATATATATATATATATATATATATATATATATATAATTTTAAAGTTTCAACTATTTCAAAAATTCAGCTAGTTGTGTCAGTGTTATTAATAGTTAGACTTGTTTAATGTTTACTAGGTTATTACCCATGTATTACATGGGTTAATTTTAAAAATTGATATATATATATATATATATATATATATATATATATATATATATATATATATATATATATATATATATATATATATATATATATATATGTATGATATAATAATTATATGAATAACAAAATTTGCTTAATTTTAGTTAGTTAGTTATTAAATTAATCATATTAGATTTACATAGATTTGATTTGCTTTAAAATTTAAAAATAAAATCAGTTAATGACGTGGCAAAAGGAGAGAACGACATGTGGCAAATTAAATGAGATCATGTCATGAGGCGTTTAGTTACTTTTTTAATAGTATAGATAGATAGTTATAAATTTGACACTATTATCTATCATGTACCTGTTTTAGTTCTCAACCAATAAGAGAATCGTGTTGGGCGTTAAAGCATATGAAATCAACTCTAATTAATTATAGCATGCATAGACACGAGAGTTGTAGTTGTTGGCTAAATCATAGGAGTCCGTTGTTTAATATGAAATTGTCTTGTCGGATTTTGTGGGTTCCATGAACCAAAAGCCTTTTTAACAATAAAATATACATTCCTTTTCACCCTCGATTCTTATTCTTTTTCCAAACTCAATCCTTTTTGCTGTTTGCTTTACCGCCTCCTTTTGCTTCAAGGCCAAGTGTCATTTCTCTCTTTTCTTATTCTGGTTTTCTATCAGGAATCGAAGAAAGGATAGAGTGTTATTTTTGGGAGAATATGAGCACAGGAACAAGCACATTTGTGATCAGATGGGTCAACTTCCTGACTATGGTATGCTCCCCAAAACCTCCAGTCCTTTGATTTTTCAAATCCATGATGAGAGACCCTTTTTTGGTCTATTTGTTTTGCCTTGGAAGAATGCATCTTGGGTGTTTGTTGAAATGCTTGAATAGATAGTACCACTAAAGTTGACTGCTGCATTTCTGAGTTGTTGCTTCTTCTGGGGTATCCGGTATCAGTGAGCTCAAATCTTTGATGGATTTTTAGATAGGTGGTTGTTTTATTTTCATGCAGTTTCTTAGACTTGCATTGCATAGTAGCTTTAGTATTCTTATAACTAATAAGCTTTATTCACTAAAGTAATTAAGGGACATAATTATTACTACCATGTTAATCATGTAAGGGAAAAGTAATTATTATGTTATTACCCTAATTAATTAGCTTTTATCAACAGGAGATTATTAGAGAATAGATGCCATGCTTAGTTTGACTGATTCTAGGCCTCAATTAAGAACAACTGCCTCTCGAAAACAGACCAATTTTGTATTATGTTTCTTATTGTTAGTTTCCAATAAATATCCTTTAATTGGTATGTAGACTGTTGTTTGGGGTTGGCTGATTTTCTATAATTAATCATTTCAGTGTTGCAATTTGAGCTCCCAAGGAAGATTATTTTTGGTTTATGAAGAATCTTTTTTTCATGTCTTGATTTAGTATCAACTACACCTTTTATGGGTAACTTTCACTGTTCAGCTAGTAGCTGTGGCGGTCATAGGATACGGGGTGTGGATGAGCACTCATCATGATGGTTGTCGAAAGTCCCTGACCATGCCAGTTATGGGCCTCGGCTCCTTAATCTTTCTAGTGTAAGATATATGTAATCTTTCCATTA
This sequence comes from Centrapalus pauciflorus, assembly GCA_020465985.1. Classification (NCBI taxonomy): domain Eukaryota; kingdom Viridiplantae; phylum Streptophyta; class Magnoliopsida; order Asterales; family Asteraceae; genus Centrapalus; species Centrapalus pauciflorus. The sequence goes on along the minus strand of JAANYP010000647.1, from coordinate 571,573 downwards.
AAAACCTTTAAATCAATTGCAATTCCTTCCATCAATGCGAAATTTTATTTTTTGTCATCAATTGTACTAATGTACTTCCACAGTTCCACTGGTTTTTCGTTCATACATGCTCTAAGACTTTGTGCTTTTGTTTCAGATCGGTTATTGGGTTTCTGGGTGCACTAAAGAACAACTCCATATTGTTATGGATGGTATCAGATTTTGTGTTCTTACAACTCTGGATTCATGATTGTTTTGTCCAGCATCTTAATCCATCTGTTACATTTTTAATTAAACTGCAGTATTTGATCAAGTTGTGCTTCATTTTGGTGGGGATCCTTGTCTTCACTGTCTTGGTGTAAGTAAACTTTACTTGGTAGATACAATGATTATAGGCTCTATATAGAGCTTAAGTTGGACAACAGCATGATTTCATGGATATATAAAACGTTCTTAGCGGCTGGAGTTCTAATAAGTCGTTTTATTTCTTTTCGTTCATTGTAGGTTTATTGTAACAAATAATGGATCTGGTCACAATGTTGTGGGTTTGAGGTAAGTTGCTAATATATCAAAGGCACCTTTTTTTATTTCATTTTTGTATTTTTCCTTTTAGCATCCTTATAAAAAGTGTGTTATATGTTAATCTGTTTCTATGATCAGGTACAAAGAGTATCAACTCCAAGATTACGATTCTTGGTTTATTAAAAAAGTAAGTATTTTTTAGACAATGCAAGCATAGATTGTAAAATGAGAACAAGAAAGCCATTAAGTTCAATAACCATCTATGTTCGTTTCTTGTTTTTGTTTGTCAGTTGAACAGCACCCGTAACTGGAAACACCTTCAAAGTTGTTTTGTGAAAGCTGAGACTTGTAGCAGTCTGCCAAAAAGATACAAAGTCTGTGTTCGATATGTAACCATAGCCCAATCTTATCAGCCACTTAATTTATGTAGCACGTAACTATAGCGTGTTTATTGCAGACTCTCAAACAATACAAATTGGCAAACTTAACTCCAATTGAAGCCGGTTGTTGCAGACCGCCATCACAGTAGGTTTTTAAAATCTTTTCTATACCCTTCTGTTAAGCTAAAACTTGCTCTTGGAGGTGGCAATATTGACTTGTATATAGCTAAAAATGGGTTGATCTATATATTATCGGATGGATTCAGTAAAACTTAAAAAGTTAATTATTTACATACTCCATACAATGGACAAAAAATTTGTTGGTGGACTAACCCGTCCAGACCCGTTTTGACCCATTTCCAACAGACCCTCGCTGTTTAGAGTTTTTGACACCTCTGCGTGTAGCCATTGTGATATCTCTGACTTCATAGTTCAACTGTTTATTTAAGGTGTGGCTATCCTGCTGTTAATGCCTCTTATTATGACTTGAGCTTCCATCCAGTGAGCTCTAATAAGGATTGCAAACTTTACAAGAACTTGAAAACAATCAAGTGCTATAATTGTGATTCCTGCAAGTAAACACCATCTCCTCACATTCATATTCTCATTATGCGTTGTTTTTTGTTTCTTTTGACGCTTATGATTGTGTGTATTGTGGTTCAGGGCCGGAGTAGCACAGTACATAAAAACCGAATGGCGAGTGGTTGCTATCTTCAACGTAATCTTGTTTGTTGTCTTGGTAAGTCACTCTATACTGCCCAGATGACAATCAAATGAAATTATTTTTAACCTCCTATCGTTGTGTGTAACATTGAACCGTTTTCATGACTTCCATCTTGCCTGATATCAGTCGATTATCTATTTCGTGGGATGCTGTGCAAGACGACATGCTGTCAGCATGCACTCAAAATATTGAAAGATCGCTATAATCATCTTTCAAGCAAAGCCACAACCCAGGAAATCTAAAGTTTGGGTCTTCAAACAAATGTCAGAGAAGAAAAAAGTAAAAAAAAAAAAAACACAAGCTTCAATCAACAAGGGACAACGGTGTTTTGACACACATTAGAGGAGGATTTCTACTAATGAACTTGTCTTGAAACAAACACCACTTCCTCTCAGTTTCGAGATTTTGAATGCTTAATTGTCCTTTTTCATGGGTTTCCTTTATTTTTGCCAGAATCTCGAGCATAAGGAGTGGGTTCAAGCAGAACTCTATGAATAAATGGTAATGGCTAGAGATGTTTAAGATCAATAACTGAAATTTTGGAAATCCGAATCTTTTATTTCCTTGATGGAACTGACAACAAACAAACTGATGCAATGACATCTGCACGATCTAAAAGGTATAAAGGTAGCACAATCCGAACGAAGGCCTTTAACTACTAAATATATGACTTCTGTAATTCTGTTGATGGATTTGCATGATGAAGCATTTGTATGATGTTTTCCAACACTAGTCATCTATATTAACTTCAATTTTTTAATAACAGTATGCTATAGGATATCAAATGCATCTGTTAACTGCAAAAATAGAATTTATATCGGAGTGTTCAGGTTTAGAGTTCAACAGATTAATTCTGGGTATAAATTATCAATTATTCAATGATTTCCACAGAACGCTAAGATCCATGTTACCTCCTGAAAGCACAATGCCAATGTTACGAGAATTCTTCCAGGCAGGATTCAGCTTGAAACCATCCGAGAGAGCAACAGCAAGGCCAATAGCACCACTAGGCTCAATTGTAAGTTTAAGTATCTCGTAACAATACCTCATAGCTTCGACAATCTCTTTATCTTCCACAGTTATAATGCCATCAACGAGATCCCGTACAATGGGCCTGAATAAACAAAAATTAAACTTTAAACATAAATAATTACTTGTTCAGATGTTGAACTTGAAGCCTACTTTGAACTGTAAACCAGACATGACTATCAGGAAAAACAGGCTAAGAGTTCCTATCTTTATTTTTTCACCAATTTAGTTTTTACTAATAACTAGTAGTGGCCTGAAGTTGGAGCTCTTTTTCTATCCTCCCAGCCATGCCTTTCAAAGATTCTTCTATATAACCACTAAACACATCCAATCTCCATCCCTCCAAAGGATCAGCCATGAATCCCCAATCGATCCGGCACCCATCGTTAATATCCGATACTTTCAACTCGGCAACGTACGATGTAAACCCTATGTTGTTCTCCTTGATCTCGTAACTCAAACTCCGTTGGATCGGATCCATTGACAGCAGCTTCTCGTGACACCAAGTGACAACAGGCGTTGGCGTTTGATCGCCATCGTGATCAGGGGGTGGTTGTACGGTTGCAGCGCAGTACCGAACGAGACCCGGTTGGCCATAAACGCCTTCAACATGGTGGCATGTGTCAATTGATGGAAGCCATTTATGGATGCTGCAGAAGTCTTCAAGAAGTGGCCATACTTGTTCTGCCGTGGCGTTTATTACTTCTGCAGTGGCTTTGCCTTCCCATTTTGAAATTTTTGTTTCTTCAGCCATATGAGAGAGAGAGAGAGAGAGAGAGAGATAATTGGGAATTTAAAGTTTGGTATCAAATGATCAAATTCGTGGACTTTTGACTTAAGAAAGGTATATTTTTGGAATATTTATTTTTAAAACCATCCACATCATGATCTCTTCAGATCTTTATCCTCGGCATAATTACATATTTTTCTATGATAAAGGTGAAAACTAAAATAAAATAAAATAATAATATTGTAAATCGCATTTTTAAAAGAATTTAAAATCTTCAATAACTTATAAATTATAATCTATTTTAACTTATAACGAGTTATTGAATGCAATAAAATATTAATTACAAAAATAAATATAAAAACAAATAAATAAAAATACTTTTCAAACAATTCAAGCAAAGAAACACAACTAAACCAACATCGAAGAGTGAAATTAAAAAGCCGATATAGATTCAAGAAGTAAGACAAATGATACTGTTAGTCGGTTTTTATCATTGGTATCTAGATTTTGCAATGCTAAACTTACAAACAATGTTTTATTAAATCGGATCGAAACCAGAATTAATTAATCAAATATTCAAAATCATAATTTGAAATTTTGACATTGATTATGTTTAATCGTCAATTTAATTTATTGGTTTTACGATCAAATCAAATAAATTTATAACGGTAATGTCTCTAATACATCGATTAGAATTTGTCAACGTTATAAATTTATATTAGTAATTTTCGATATTATACATGATCATATTTAATAAAAAAATCTAAATATTAAATAGTTACATTTTAATTATAAAACAATTTCATTAGAATTTTGTATCGTTCATCTAAATAATAAAGTTTTTTTTTATAAAATTAAACATAACATAATAGTTTCAAAACTACAGACATAAGTATAATTAAAATTATAATTTTAAGTATGTAAGAAAATATTGTAATAATAAACGTTAAAAGAGGTCTAAATGAAAATTTATTAAAATAAAAGATAGCACTAAGATGAGGGTGTATATGAAAATTTTTAATTTAAATTTTTTTAAAAAAAAAAAGAAAAAAAGAAAATCGTCATTGGTGGAGACGATTTGAATTTAAAAAAAAAATTGTATAATAATTTCAAAAGACAATACAAACATAAGTATAATAAAAATTATAATTTTAAGTATATGTAAGAAAATGTTATAATAATTTACGTTAAAAGATGACTAAATGAAAATTTATTAAAATAAAAGGGCTAATAAAAAATAACACCGACGCAAGCGTGTATTACGAAAAATTTAAATTTAAAATAAGAAAAAAAGAAAAATCGTCATTGGTGGAGATGATTTGATAAATGTTTATATGTAATATGATTAATCTTCTATCTATTATGACATACTACAAAATTTGCAAATATATGATAAGGATCCTAACAGCAGCCGTAGAAGCTGGCAAACCAATATACACCAAATAATACCCCTCCAAAACTTCATAATATCATATATACCCAACCTAAAATTTTAATATCATATATATCCCTCTTAAACATCATAATATCATATATACCCAATTTTATTTATTAATATCACATATATCCCTCTTAAACATCATTAATATCATATATACCCAAATTCATTAATTTAATTATTTTTAAAACATTTAAAACTCATAATTAATATTGCTTATTAATTAATGACCATTATACCCTTACTCGTTTCTTCTTTCAACTAAACTTCAAAATATCATATTTATCCAACTTAAATTAAAATGTCATATCCCTTTTAATTATTCTATATAATTTATATTTGTAAACTTTACTAAATAAAATTTTCAAACTAAAACAAATTAACATTAAATTAATTGATTACATATTATGTTCTTTTTTTTCCTTTTTCTTTTCGAACTTTATAGTTGCATCGCATTTCGTTTTTTTTAATTTAGTACATATTTTTTTGTTTTCTAAGACATTGGTTTCTATTTTTTTTCCAATTTGCATTCGTTTTATAACTATTGTTTATTTAGTTTATTTTTTTTAATTTTATATTTAGTCTAGAATCTAAGTTATAACTTGTTATCCGATGTAATTAGTTATGTATATTTTGTGTTAACTACAAGATTATATATATATATATATATATATATATATATATATATGTATGTATGTATGTATGTATATATAATCTTATCGTTAACAAAAAATATACACAACTAATTACATCGGATAACATGTTATAACTCATATACTAGATTAAATATAAAAATTTAAAAAAGTGTAAACTAAATAAACAATTGTTATAAAACGAATGCAAACTTGAAAAAAAAAAAATTTGAAACTAATGTATTAGAAAACAAAAAATATATACGAAATTAAAAAAACAAAATGCGATACAACTATCAAATTCAAAAAGAAAAAGAAAAGAAAGAACATAATATGTAATCAGTTAGATGTATATAGATTACTGTAGGAAAAAACAAATAAGAAAATATAATAAGACGATAGGATTTGATTACAAACGAGCAAAAACATGACACAAATTTTTTTTTATTTTTAATGTTAATTTGAAGAATTTGTTTAGTAAAGTTTACAAAAATAAATTATATAAAATTATTAAAAGAGATATGCTATTTTAATTTAAGTTGGATAAATATGATATTTTGAAGTTTAGTTGAAAGAAGAAATAAGTAAGGGTATAATGATCATTAATTAATAAGCAATATTAATTATGAGTTTTAAATGTTATAAAAATAATTAAATTAATGAATTTGGATATATATGAGATTAATGATGTTTAAGAGGGATATATGTGATATTAATAACTAAAATTGGATATATATGATATTATGATGTTTAGGAGGGATATATATGATATTAAAATTTTAGGTTGGGTATATATGATATTATGAAGTGTTGGAAGGGTATATATGAAATTCTCCCAAAATATAGATTGCTCATCTTTTCTTGCTGTTACGTTTATGTGTTCATGGTTAGCAGTTTTAACACATGTTTTTAAAGGTCGCTGAAGTAAAAAGATTAGAGTACCAAGTGAGATCTCCAAGAGAAGCTCGAAGCCCATCAGCAATGGTGTTGGTTTGAGCCAAGGTTATGATTCTACCAGATGCTTTGGATTGTGCAGCATCATCTGCTCCTTTAGGCTCAGCAGCCAGGACCCTTATGGCCGGATTGATGGACTTGGCTCCAATCACAACCCCAGATATCAATCCACCACCTACATGTTTCTAATTGACATGAAAACCAAAACCAGCCAACTTAACAGCAAAAAGATCCAAAGATATACAAACCACTTATCGGAACTATTAGGGTGTCAAGTTGTGGGACCTGATCAAGAAACTCGAGTGACAAAGTACCCTGGCCACTATAGAAAAAATAAACAGAACATTAGAAGCTATATTGTTGGATATGGAGATTGTAAACTAGACTTCACCATTACAAATGATAAACAGTTAATATGAGCAAAAATGGAGATTGTTGCAATACCTTATGTGCAACAAATAGTCAAGTTGGTTAAAAACAATTCAATCACTTGAAGATTAAATATAAGCATAATGAAGCTACTTCAATACCTTATGATACGACCATCATTATACGGATGAATAAGAATACCACCAGTCTCATGTAATACCTTGTTTGCTACTTCCTCTCTAGATCGTACATCAACCTCACTCCATATAATATGACCTCCATGACGTCTCACATTCTCTACTTTGCATTCTGGAGCGTTTTTAGGTATAACTATATATGCAGGAATTCCTCGCAGTTTTGCAGCCAAAGCCAGTGCTGCAGCATGATTACCACTAATTTCCAAGCACAAAATCAGAGTACAAAAACACAAGGGAGAGATTAACTTTCCAAACTACTTTATATGATTTTTTGTTACCACCAACCAAATAAGTCAAGTACGATTTCTTCTTCTTGCATTTAGATTCTATTATAATATTTCCAAAATCAAGCATTTTGCAAGCTACATCATTTTCTTGATATTCACAAGAATGATTGGTGAGTGTGCAACCAAAAGTCGAATACAAATTCATAATGGTAATAGGATGTTAAGTTCAAGCCTATTCAAAAATGATAGAAGATTTTGATACAGATTGAACATTTTTTATTTGTAGCATTGGTTAAACCAGTTGTTAAAAATATGATGGCTTCACATAAACCTTGAAGTTGAAAGTTAGTCGGTTTGACCTTGTTAAAGTATACCTGCTGTGTGTTACAACTCCTTTGGCTGCTTGTTCATCATCGAGAGAAAAGATAGCGTTTGTTGCACCTCTGAATTTAAAAGCTCCGCTGAAACCATCAAAGAGAAACCACCTTGAAAAAAGCTTGCTAAATTCCAATTATATAAGCATATACATGCTAGTTTCGGACAATATAAAGAAAAATGATAAGACATTTCTTACGCCTTTTGAAAGCATTCACACTTAAAAAATAGACTTTTTCCTGCAATGGAGTTTAGGGTTTCAGAAGATAGGACCGGAGTCACGTGAGCATATGGCTTAATACGCGCTTGTGCTTTGGTTATGGAATCGATATCAGCAGCATATTTCTTGTCTTTTGAGCTCTTATCTTCCATGATAGAAAACCAAAAAACTGTTCTTTGTTTTGCAACTGAGTTCTGATCAAACCTTTCAAGTTACTGCAATATAGATAATTATTATGCTGGACCATACAGGGTTGATCATTAAATGTTCTGACTTCAACCAAGAAATGGTACATTAAGGTTACAAGTATGTACTGAACATCACTGGTTTCCTCTTATGTGATCCTCAAATAGATAAATGCGAAATCACACACACATACTCAGATAGATACTAGACCTTGTTTGGCTCATGAAATGAAATTTGAAATAACTCGATTTTAAATTAATGGTACATAGTATGTTTATTGGTTGATTTATAGAAGAGTGCTTAAGGTCGGCTATGGGTATAGGTCGTGAAATGTTAGGAATCTAAATACTGTCACATATAGCTAGAAACGGCAAATTCTTTCGATCATAGATTTTGACGGAATTTAAACATATTTTAACACATTCTTTTCTATAATCCAACGTTACAAATACACTATAACTAAATTCCAATTAATTCAAATTTTATTCCATGAGCCAAAGGGAACCTAAGATTTTTCTCACTATCTTCTGAATTTTCAGGCAACAGACATACATCAATGAAAGACTCAAAAGACCCTATTAATGTGAATGAAGAAAACCAATGAAAATTTGATATCCTAAATGCCACCACTTTCTTCCAATAATTGGATTTACAAAGACATAATCAGGCTTCATATCAAGCATCAATACACAGACAGGACTAATTTAAAAGGGGGAGCTATATAATCCATACCATAGGATAATAAATATACAATTTTCAATTTACCGCCAACAAGACATTACTAACCCCCCCCCCCCACCCACCCCCCCCCCCCACATAAAACAATTCCAGATGTGATTCTTAAAATTTCATTTCAAAAGGAGTGATAACAACATTTAAGCCGCAAGGAATCAAATCCTTTGTGGAATCAAGATAGGGGCTTATTGGGATGGAGGGAGGGAGTAAGAAAGAATAATGAAAGACGCCTCCCCCTTGGAACAAGAAAAAAATCCAATACAGAAGTTGGAGTTTCTTGAGAATTAAATCAATAGGATTGAGATTTAATGGGTTTTTGAAGAAAACTTACTTGTTGTAGCTGCTTGGGAGTATTATCTCTCTTTCAGTCTTCTCCTGATACTTGTTTGTTGTAGCCGCTTAAGCCTAACCCCAACGATTGATTTCATGGGTTTCAATGTCATATAATTGTTTGTTTTGTTTTGTTTACCAGTTGGGTTCAGTGGGTTTAGCCCGTACGGTACAAGTGAGAGGTCACGGTACACTCTTGTCATGGGCAAGATTGAATTAGATAGTTTAAGAGTAGATATAAATTAGTTTGTCGTTCAAAAAAATATAATTGTTTGTTTGGAAAATTATATAAACATATCGTCCAAAAGAGAACATGTTTTAATACCAACCGTTTAAGATTTATCTGTAATATATCGCCCAATAACCGAAAAAATTTATATTTAGCTTTATAGACACAAATCTGTAATATCTATAGTTTTTTTTAATGAAAAATATTGTTACACATTTTGATTTTTAGTTTTTTAAATAAAAAAACTACTACTCATTTAGATTGAAAAAACTAAAAACTCAAAATGGCTCATGTTATTTTGTTCGGAAAAACTAAACAATGATGGTTCATAGTTTTTTCGTTTGGAAAATGTAAAAGTTGGAATTATTCCTATTATTTATAATCATTAATAAATAATCGAATATCATCTAATCGTAAATAAATATTCAGAATATATATTAAAAAGTTTATAAGGTTATGAATAAAAATTGTAAATAAATGAAATTAAAATATAGTCATAAAAATAGTAATGATATAACTAAATAGACTTTAAATAAATAAATAATAATAGAAAATTAAAAGGCTAAAATTTAATTATAAAAGTTCACAACAAAATATGAAACATAATATAGGTTTATTTTGTTGTTTATGAAATCTATAAAAAACCTTAGAAAATAAAAAATTATGTTTAAATTTGATATATTATTGTAATTGATAAAATATGAAAAATTGTTACTATTTTTGATAATTGGTGACCTGCTAAACAGGTTTGCAGGTTACCAATTACTAAAAATAAAAAGTTGTTACTATAAACGATAAAAAAATATAAAAATTAATGTTATTAATCATAAAAAATAAATAATAATACTATTAATGATAAAAATGACAAAACTTATCACTATTTTTGGTAATTTGCCCTAAATAACGATCGTATGTTATAATTTTTACATTATATACCGTGTACCAATTGTATCTATCAAGTATTTGTTACCCAATTTATTCTATTTCTTGAAAAAATATTAATTCATTGATAAATAATAATAATAATAATAACGTATTTATATTATTAATTTATTGAACAATCTTCTAAAACTTGATTTTACTCATATCTTATCATAGCTTTTAATATTTTTAAAATATTTACTATTTTTTGTTTTCTAAACAAACGCATATAATTATTAACTTATTATGTGAGTTTTTTAATATGTTCAAATAAGTTTTTATAATAATGTTTAGAAATATGCACCACGATGAAAAAAAGAAAGAAAGATTCGATTAGACATATATTCATATTTCATAATTGGTTGTCTATTGATACAATAAGATGACATCATTGTGGTCGCAATTCCATGCCAAAACATGGAACCTTCTATTTCCTTATCACAATTTCAACAAAACATCGCTCCGCGTTCATACTACTTTTACAATTTTACATATAACCCTCTTACATATTATAACAAATTCACTATGTATTAACAAATTCATCCAAAAACAACGTGTTCATCTAAAAACATCAATCTAACTGCCACAACATGTTCATCTATAAACCTAACTTGTCATAAACATAATGCAACAACAACGTGTTTTTAACATGATGCAACAATGTCTTTATCCATCATCGACTCATCGTCCACCATCTTTGATGCATGTGTGCATCACCATCGTCGACTCCCTATCTTGATCTTTAATGCACCTGTTCGATTTAACACTAGTGTTCGTCACCACCATCATCATCTTTGATCCAGCACTAGTGTTCATCACCATCATCGACCATCGTCTTCTTCTTTGACGCACTTATTTTTGATCCAGCACCAGCGTTCATCACCACCACAATCATCTTCGATCCAACATCAATATTCATCAGCATCTTCTACTTATTGTTTTCATCATTGATCTTTGAAGCAATGTGTTCATCTAGAGATGGCAACGGGACGGGTTCGGGACGGGGAATGAAAATACCGTCCCCGTTTAAAAATACCGCGGGTATTAAACGGGGATCCCCATCGGGTACGCGGGGAAACCCGCGGGAAATCGGGTAACCCGTTTATAAATCAATAATATGAAATTTAATCACATGGTTCATAATTTAAGCTTAAAACGTTCATGTATGTTAAAATTACAATACTAATATTAAATCAAGTTTGTATCCCTATCAAATGATAACGAAAAAAACATTATTTCATTAAATTATATGTAAATAAATAAGTTTTTTAAATTATACATGATAACTTTTATGTATAATATATAAAATTGATAAAAATATTCATCTTTTATATATAATATATATACAATATAAATAACATGTTGCTATTAAAAGTAATCGGGGATTTAAACGGGTTGTGTAATCGGGTATACGGGCGGGTATTAGCAATACCATACCCGCCCCGTCCCCCGTTTAACTTAATCGGGTTCGGGGAAACCCGTCCCGTTTAGATCGGTTTCGGTTTTCCCCGTCGGATTCGGGGTTTTTTTTTTTGCCATCCCTAGTACTTCATCATCTTCTTTATCATGTTTAACCGTTGCTTTTCAATGGAGAAGGAAATATAAAAACTCGAGATAGAGATAGTAGGTGGACAACGATTGTGTTGGTAGTGATGGCCAGGTGACGATCTAAGGGGGGGAGACGAGAGAGAATAGACAGTCATGGGAGAGAAAGTGGGGGAAGAGAGAGGGAGAGATATATGGAAAGGAAGTTAATGTTGATTTATTTTTCATTTCCATATATTTGAATTGTATATATTTTGTATTCTTAGAATGTCATTTATGCACCCTTGGTAGATTATTTGATACACAAAAAGTTTTCCGAGGTTTCCTATGTATAAAAGTTTTCAATAGAACATCAACACACACACACATACAATTACATTCATTGAATATTTTTCATACCAAATAGGTCGTTGTATTTTGGACATTTGTCTTGATGGTACATGACTACATGTACTCATAAACATCGGTTGATATAACATTTTCTACCAATGTTGTCAATATCGATATCTTGCTTAAGATTGTTTTTGTTTTCTCAAGATCAGATTTTATGTTCGAGATCCGGATCTTAATATCCTACTAAACTAACATTGTCTTTTTAATATGTGTTATAACTTACATCTAAGGTTAATTTTATTTCAATTGATGAAAATTTTAAATCCAAACATTATAACAATAGTTCAATACAACTCTTAAGTACTTTGATGATTAAACTATATCATTAAAGATTTATATTTTAGAGTATTAAACTCAAAAGTTATATGAAAATGTTATTATGTACAAATATGATAATTAATCATATGTTATATGCACATATTTGATAATTAACTCATATATTTTATAATTCTATTAAACAAAGTTAACTCGTATATTTCTTTTAGTTTTTAATTGGGTTAATTATGAAAAAAACATGTTTTCACGTTTTTTACGTTTTCGTCCCTTTGTGTTATTCTTTTTCTTCATAAAAGTCCTAAGTTAATTTTTTTTTTCCTTTTTGGTTTAGTAAAATTTGGACATTAGAACTCTGTCATAATTAGTAAGCCGGGTTTTAAAAAACTAAAAAATCGGGTTCTTGTGTCCAAATTTCACTAAACCAAAAAGAAAAAATCAACTTGAGAACTTTTATTGGAAAAAATAACATGGAGTGACGAAAAACGCAAAAAATGTAAAAACATGTTGTTTTTTTTTATAATAAACCATTTTTAATTTAAGTAAAAGTATGATATCGAGATTTTAAGTATCTAGGTAGATCTTAAGATCTTAACTAATACCCTAACCACGAGACATCCTAAAAAGATCGATTTGTTTTTCTTGATCATGATCGTAAAATCTTAATCAATATTGGAATCTAAACAATCATGCTTGCAATTAGTTAATATGTTGAGTTGATGGTTTTTACTAGTGCAGATGATAATGTGTCGTATTTTATGGAGCCATGATTGAATTGTTACTTGTTACTTATGTGACAAAATTTGTTATTCTTGAGTCATTATCGAACCACCACCACCCATGCCGACTATTGACTAAAGGCTTTATAAGATCAATATCACCTTTATTTCCCTATATTTAGATCTGCAATGCATTTACACAATAATAATAGTAATAATATTTTATACGATCTAAAAAAAACGATGTCTTTATTCAACTTTAAAGATTTTAAACAACAAGAAAGATGTTAGTTTTCAAAAATCTTCGAACTTTGATTTTTAAAAGTTTTCAAAAACATTAATGTTGCGTTTAGTTAATGAAAACTAGTAATCTTTCATTTCAGTTTTTAATTTGTAGTTTTCAATTTTTAGTCTTAGAGGGTGTTTGTTTTTGCGTTTGAAAAAGTGCTGCAACGTTTTGATACCTAATAATCAGATTATTGCTGTAACAAAAAGTGCTGTTGAAAGTTTAGTGTTTGGATTTGCTTATGCTGTTGGTTATCACAATCAAATAATCAGTTTTTAAGTGTTTGGATTTGCGTTTAAAACTTGTAAAATTACCAAAAAGGACATTTGTATATGATTATGAAATTTCTTAATTTAATAAGTATTTTAGCTTATAATATATATTCCATTTCATCTCCTTGCACTAACCAACACTCACTGTGTTTTCTTTTCTTTTTTTTAAACTGTGCATACACACAAAAAGAGAAGGTAAGAACAAAATTTATTAGGGGCTGAAACATAAGAATTCAGAGATGATTCTGTGAAGTTATAAGGACTTAAAATCAGAAATTGATCACATAAGAATTTATGGGCAGCTTTCTATATTCAAATGGAGATTTTTGGGACTCAACCCATAACATTACTTGGCTACATAAATATTCAGCGATGATCTATGAAATGATTCTAGGGAAGAAAGCCAGAAAGATGATACTAGGGAGACGAAGTAAAATGATACTAGGGAACGAACTGATTAACCTGCATGAGGAGTCGCCGCTGGTCGCCGCAGGTAGCCGCTGGTCGCCGCACGCTGGTCGCCGCTGGTCGTCGTTCTTGATGGGCAGAGGAGGAGAAGCAGCTGCGTGAATGAAGTGGAGCCTGCTGGAGGCGTGAATGAGGAAGAAGAGCTGCTGGACACAATGGATATTAGGTTAAAATATAGGGTAAAATTGTCTTTTTCACAGCTAAAAAAATTGCTGTAGAGATACAGCAGCTTATTGTTGCTGTTGGAAAAGAGTGGTAAGATGGGTACTCTACCACAAATAATCACTTTTTAAGAATGTCTATTGAAACACTTCAAACTGCTTATTTATGGTATTATAACGTAATAATCAAATAAGTTGTTTTAATAATCAAAACCAAACACCCTCTTAACCTTAAAATTATCATCCACTCATGTCAAACGGTCAAACCTACCTTATTCCTACACACAACCAAACAATATTTTTAACCGTTAGATCAGGCTTAAGTCCAATCCTGACCGTCCAGTTCCTTTTCGTTGCTGTATATTGTATGAACGAGACACGTTTTTCTAGAACGTCACAAACAAAGACGGCCACGTTGCCACTTCTGTATTCATACGTTTCCACACAAAAAACTCGTATACGATTGATTATTCTTGATTTTGACAATTTATTAACTCCCCAAAATCCCATCCTCATCCTCATATAAATTGAATGCTTTTCAGTTCTCTCCAGATTATACAAGTTTTCTTCGGTTTGTTGCACAATCAATTCAAAAAAGATTTCCAGTTTCTTTGAATCAAATCCTACGATGGCCACTTCTCAAGCTAAGAATTCAGTTTATGACTTCACTGTTAAGGTTTGAATGATTTATGGTTGATTTCATTGAAGGGTTTTTTTTCCTTGTTTGATTGATATTGTTTTCGATCATGTGAGTTCTGATTTTGATTAAATTAGGGTTTTGTTTATGGGTGTTGTGAATGAATTTTTTTCTTGTGCATACGGTTTGTGGGTTTCTATAATAATGGTGCGTATGTCAGAATATTTGGATGTGGGTTTAAACTGATCATAATCGATGATATATAAAAACCGACTATGATTGTGATTTAGGTCAAAAGTAATGATCATATGTGGCTAAATGTTGGCTTAAATTGTTGCGAAGTGTATAGTTTGTTTCTTGCATATTCATAAAGAAATGATTGTTTGCTGGAAAACGTTATTATAGTTTGCTAGAATGAGTATTTTTGTATAAATTATGGAAATGTGCAACAGTGACTGGACCTTGGTGCTTTTATCAGTTCGATATGTCTAATATTATTGCTAAATGTATCTTTATTTTTGGCTTTTTTTTTTCCATAAAGACGATGATGTTTTCATTGAGAATTAACATATTTTTAATTTAGATTTTCATTTGTACTAACCACCTTTGGGCTGTGAGGTCATGTCTTTATTAGTTTATCAGTTTCTTGATCGTTTTCATCTAAATAAAAATTGGCCTTATTAACTTTTTTGATAGAGATGTAAAGCACAAAGGAAAAATTTGTAGATCTTAGTCCTGCGAGTATCGATTCAAGTACGATCATAGGACATGTGTGATTATTTTTTTTTTTTGGGGATAACAAGGGAATTTCTACCCAAGCCATATGTGATTTGCGACTTATAAATGAAAAATTTTTGGATGAATTATGAATACTATTGTTGCAGTTGCCGGTTGGAAATAATCATCCGTGTTTTAATTATTATACATGACCTTCTTTTCGTTTCTTTCAGGATGTAAAAGGTCAAGATGTTGAGCTTAGCAAGTATAAGGGAAAAGTCTTGCTGATTGTGAATGTTGCTTCACAATGGTATGCTAAAAGATTCGATTTTTACAATCACTACCATTAGATCGCAACATAACCATCCCAGAAATGTCTAGTGATGTTTTGATTTTCTATTGATTGTTCTTGTTATTTGTTGGTGCAGTGGCTTTACTAATTCTAATTACCCTGAGTTGACCACTTTGTACCAGAAGTACAAGGATCAAGGTTTGTTTTTGGTTTTTTGCTTGATCCTTCTGAGCTTTTTCATACAATATTCTTATGACCCTTTTTGGGAGGGACGTACTACTGTTGCCACCGGTCAAGTGATTTTAACCTGTCTTAGTGATTTTACAGGTCTTGAGATTCTTGCATTTCCTTGCAACCAGTTTGGAGGGCAAGAACCAGGAACCAACGAACAAATCCAAGAGTTTGCTTGCACCCGGTTTAAAGCAGAATACCCTGTATTTGGCAAGGTTGGTGATACGAGCTTCGTATTTTGTTATTAACTTATTATAAGATACATATAATATGAAAGGAAAGGAAACACCCTTCTAACCAGGGACTACATGACACCAAGAATCTTGAATCCTTAATTCCATATAGTAAGGGGATGTTTGGATGTGCATTTTCTTCAAGCTGATTACCTACTTTGGCTTATGATTGATTACCTAATTATATAAAGGGGAGGGGGGTGTCTATAATTAGTTAGTTAGAAGTTCAGTAATCAGTGTGATGCTAGTTACAACAAAATTGATATTGAGCGGTAAGATAAATTTTTTATATACTCTTATTTGTCTATAACTTCTATGAAAAATAATCAGAATCTGCCAAACAATCAACACAGTTACTTAGATTGTTGCAACCTAAAGCAGTAGAGGGCACCACCTTTTGTTACAGATTTTGATCATTCTGTATCACTATCACCTAATCATTTTCAAAACGCACGGAAAGCCCCTAAGATACTTTCTTGATTTCGATAGACTTGCCAAATTGGCACATCAGAAAATTTGAGATACTCATGTCGGCTAATGCAATGTAGGTTAATGTGAATGGGAAAGAGGCTGATCCTTTGTACAAATTCTTGAAGTCGAGCAAAGGAGGGTTTCTTGGTGACGGCATTAAATGGAACTTCACAAAATTCCTAGTCAACAAGGAGGGAGAGGTTGTTGATCGCTATGCACCCACCACAAGTCCTCTGAGCATCGAGGTAAACCACTGTTTTTAATATCCTAATTTTTGCCGTTGAACAGTCTGCTAAACTTTCGTTTTGGTTTTGGTGATTGCAGAAGGATATAAAGAAGCTGCTTAATTAGTGTTATGTAATTTGGATGTTTCATGGAGAGCTTATCTAGTTGACATTTTAGCAATAAAGTAGCAAAACTATCGTGGTTACAATATGCCTGTAATTAAGTTGTCAAGTGTTTATTGTTTATTTTTTATATAAGAAGCTTTGGTCTATAAATTAGTGAGATTTGGGGATGTTTTGTTTGCTTGGTAAGGTACTCGGTGACAGCCAGTTTTTTATTTTTTTTATCAAATAGGCGTTGTTTTTGAACTATAGAAAAGTGTGGAGAACCGGTTAGGATCATGTCGTGGATGACCTGACCTGTCCACTCGAATCCATTGTAATTTAATTGATTAGTTGCAACAATGCTAGAAGGGTTGTTTACTCAAAAAGAATAATCAAGACGATAAATATAGTTTAAATAGTAATTTTAAATTTGTATAATTGAAAAACATATATAGAATTCTGATTTACATATTTGCTATACATAATTTTAAATTAAAACATTGAAAAAAATGACATATACAGATCTATTTAAATTTCAATAAAAATTAACATATATACAATCTGATTTACATATTTACCATACATAATTTAAATTGAAACAATATACAGATTAATTTTAATTCTTCAATAAAATTTATATCATTTCAAACTATTTACTAGTAGTCAATAGCTCATAAACATTATAAATGTAATAATATAAAACAATTATTACCAAAATTGTGGTTGGAAAAATGATAAAATTGGCACTTAAAATTTAAGGGAGAAAGTGATCATTTTTGTAAATACATAGTGTTTCGAGAGACCATAGAGGGATGAGCATGGGTCGGTTCTTAACCCAAACTGTCTTTTTGGTTTTCGGCTTTAGAAACCGTTCAGTATTGGTTTCACCGGGTTTGGGTTTCCAGTCTGTTTTTTTGTTTTTTCGGACTGAACACACAGGTTTTTGGTTTGGTTTTTTGTTTTTATTGGTTCAGATTAGTTTTTGGGTTTAAAACCATGTTTTTAGGGTTGAGCAAATAATTAAATTAAAAACAAATAAAATTTTATTTATCATTATTTTTTTTAAACCATAATTAAGTCGAAATGTATTAACATAATAAATATGAATCATAATATAAATTTAAATTTATATCAAAATATTATTTTATTTGTATTTCTCTATATATTTAATTAAAAAATTATTTTATGTGTCTATATATTTATTTAAATATATAAAAAAATAAGCATACATTATATAAAATATTATAAATATTTGAAAATTAAAAACTATTAGTATAAATATATTATGTATTAATATGTAATGTTTTATATGTTTATCAATATGAATAGTAAATTAAGCTTAAATCTAAATTTTAAAACTATGTGTTTATAAATTTATTAAAATAAGTACAAAGTAATTTGTAAAACCATATTAATGATATGTTTTTATCGTACCAAAATATATATCATCTATATAGTAAAAATTTTAATCTATAAATTGTATATATAAAGTAAAAACTCAATTTGTATCAATTAAAGTGTATAAGTTTATAAATAAAAAATTTAAAATGATAAAAAAAAAAAAAAAAACAATTATTATCCATATCTATTTATAAAACTAGGAAAATAATAGTTTAATAATATCATTCTTATTTGTTTAAAATATAATTAGTAGTTTTATCTCTTAACTTTTATTTTATATAAATAAATCTTATTAAAAATATTTACGTAATAGATTGGATGTAAGCTAGTGATCTAGTACGTTATAATAACAAACTAGTTTATTGACACGTATATTACACGGATAAATCTAATGAATATTTTTTTTTTAAAGACTATATAAACATAACATTAAAAATTAATATTAATTAATTTTAAATATAAAAAAATAATTTTAAAATTTTAGTTGGTTGATAATTAAAGTAGAATTTAATTGACTGGATTGAATTAGATTTGATTTGATATTATTAATAATTCTAGTAAATGACATGACAAGCTAGCTAGTGTCAAATTAAATAAAAAAAAATGACAAGTGTCAAATAAAAAGAAAAGATAACACATGACAATTTTGTTGTTGCATAAACAATTATACATTTACTATACGGGTTTTTTTTTCCTGGAATTAAATCAATTGCATGCAAAAGTCTGTAGAGTAGAACAGAACGTACAGAAGACGTTATATATTAATCAGGCGATAAAAACAAACAAGGCCATCAGATGGATATTTAATTTGATCCTTGGGCTTTGAAAAAATAATAATATTATAATATGCATGTACATGGTGAAATTAAGCCAAGTGTACGAGGGAGTGTTGACACCTATATATCAACATCTCTCTGTAATTCATTGATGTATCGCGCGTTGCTTGGCAATGGCATGGCATGACAGCATGAGTGTATATATAAATAATATAATTGACACAGAATATATATTTAAAAAAAAAAAAAAAAAAGATTAAGAATGGGGAAAAACAGCCAGCTGATCGATCAGTATTAATTAATTAATGGCGTCTTCTTCATCCTCCTCCTCTTATTGGTTAATTCCTTCTCCTTGTACGTACTCTTCTCCAATTCTTGATTAATTACTTCAGCTACCTACGGCCTACCTATATATAGCTTCGATCTTTTGGATTGTTGTGCTGTTTTAATCAATTAATTTGGTGTTCGATCTGTTGCATTGCATGCATGCATGTACATATATATATATATGTGCAGATGAAGAAGAAAAAGGGATAGGGATGATGATGGTGGCAAAGGCGAGAACATGCGAGTCGCAGAGCCATGGATTCAAAGGGAGGTGCATGAGCAACAACAACTGTGGTACGTCTCGTTTGCAGAAACGAAGGGAATTTGTCGTACGTGGAAGATGTTTTTGCACCAAATCTTGTTAATTACTTACTCACTAGCTTCTTTCTACTCCATCCATCTTCGATCTATATATCGATCAGGAATGAAATGAAGGAAGCTAAAATAAATTTATCCAATGCATCTATATTAATTAATGCATTTAATTTCTAGTACGTCTTAATTAACTCTTAATATAATTCCCTACCATGCATGAAATTAAACTTAATTATTGTAATAAATAAATATGTCATGATCGAGTTTGTGTTATCAGATTTCGATTTTCAATTCATATTTGAGTTAATTAGAGGTCTGATAATGGATTTGTGTTCATATGAATTTCGAATTAATTCCTTCTGACAGGTTGCCGATTTGGTTTCCAACAATTTGTGTTCATCATATTGTGTACGTTAATCATTGGAGTTCATGTTTTGCTGCTTTTTGATTTATCTGCTCTATATATTGTGTTTGTTTTTTATTTCTTATGAAATTGATTTCAAAATTCTTACGTTTTAGTGTTCATGTTCAATGGGTTTAGTGTTTGAAATCAGATTCTCATGTCGATTAGGCTGCGCGCGTTAGGTAAGGTGTATTTATAACCTTTTAGGAGCTTCAACTTTTGATTTTTGGAAGCTGAAGCTCAAAATTAAGCTCTGTTTGGTTGACAGGAGCTTAAAATTTTGATTCGGATTTGAAACCTCTCAATAACTCTTCCACGAGAAGTTACTTGATGTAGCTTTCAAAACGAGCTTGAACTTTTGGTCAAACAAAATTATTTTTTTACCCAAAAATAATTATAAACTTCAAATTTTAATATATACCAATGTCTTTTTATGTCATTTAGTACTAAAATCTACCGCTACACCTACTTTTACCAAACACATTTATAAATACCAAAAACATACAGCTCCCCAAAAGCTACAGTTACTAAAACCTCCAGCTCGAATCTACAGCTAGTCGTGTCAAACATACTCTTAATGTGTTCTTTAATTGTGTTTAATATTTCGTATATTTTGATTAAATTTTTATTTGTTGTTGTATTCGTAAAAGAATAAAAATTAGTGTTATTTTCAATAGAATATGATACGGTAACTTGCTATAACATGTTTTCAGGTAAAACTGGTCTTAATCAGTAAAAAAATATCAAAGTTATTGTTACTAATGATAAAAAAAAATGAATAATGTGGCTATAAACAATTAAAAATGTAAAAAAAAATTGTTATTTTTAGCATATGACACTAAAATTTGAAGATTGTTTGTGGTTTTTTTGGGTGAGGGGAAGGATTCTTTCCCTGTAAAACTTATACATGTAAAGGAAACATTTACAAGGAGTTTTTGAGAACTCAAAAGAGATCCAAACCTAGCCGGAAACTAAAGAATAAAAAGCAATCGAAAAGAAAACCCACCAAACCAATAGCTACAAAAACAAAAAGCCCTATGCATCAACTAAATTTAGGTTTAGTTTGGACCAAAAAAAAGGGTGATATTTAATCACCTTTAGGTTGTAGAGATAACCAAATGTAACA
Organism: Centrapalus pauciflorus; assembly: GCA_020465985.1. Taxonomy (NCBI): domain Eukaryota; kingdom Viridiplantae; phylum Streptophyta; class Magnoliopsida; order Asterales; family Asteraceae; genus Centrapalus; species Centrapalus pauciflorus. The sequence continues at coordinate 550,021 of JAANYP010000647.1, read as the reverse complement.
TTACATATCAAAAAGGAAAAACAACTTAAAATTCCTTCGTTGATGACGTCACATATAAGGACCTTCTTAGAAAAAAAAAAACTTGTCAACGTCGATGATGTACCAATATTCATGTTCGACATAGCTATCCCATATAAAAAGATGAGCTCAAGTAAAACAGATTGTGCTTGAGTTGAGACGATCAAGTGAAATATGTAACAAAGAACTTCATTTCATTAAGTAGAGGGGGTTGATGGATAAATCGTTGGAAGTGTCATATGAAATTGGTTTATAAATCAAACCCATAGAAAACAACAATCCAAAGCAGCAGCAGAAAAGTCTTAAGTCATCCATCCCAAACCCGTATGCATGATCGATCTGTTGCACAGAATAAACATCACTCCCAAGTCTGTGAAACGTGAACGATGAGAAACAAGTAGCTGGTAAATTAAAATTGGAACCGGCACAATTTGCAGAATTATAAGCTTTTGCACAATTTGCTTCTGATCTCGATATGCTACTCAGAATCAATTGGCAAGAGGTCAACGCTTACGTGAATAGCTTAAACAATCCCAATCCGCCCCTCTTGCGGTAGAAAAACAGATACTATTTATACCGGAACAAACGGTAATCTCGATTCATTAGAAATAAAACAGGTAAGGAAATTTCTTGTTGAGTTAAGTACTTACTTAACATCGTAAAGCTACTCTTCTATTTAGAGATCTTGTACCAACTACATAGAGCCACAATGTAGATGAAGCTAGTCAAAGTGTCCAAGGAGTCCATCTAGGAACCCCAAAGAACTTTAGCAGGTCATCCATTAGAGTGTGCAGGAGCCAATTTGTAGGTGTTTGTGCCTTTATAGCATATTAGTTTATAACTCGTGAATTACACATATAACTTTAATAAACATTTATTTTTATAAAAGGACATATTATTATTTTATTGTCAAGTTCGAGTCTGAACTTAATGATACTCAACTTGATTCGGTTTGATTACACCCATAACCTCGAAAGTCGAACCCAACTTGTTTACACCCTATACCAAACTAATGTTTGATTCACCTTGCTAAAAATTAATTATTTAAAAATTCAACTCAAAATTATATAGCAAAATGGAAGTATATAAAACAAAAGAAGAAAAGATTTCCCATCAAATTGACCAAAGTTTGTAAAGAAGAACATCTACCAGTCACAAATAGGCAACAATGGTGCATTTCAACATCAAGATTTCCACCAGCTCCAAAATAAACTTCCTACCGCTACTTCCAAATAAAAAATGGCCAGATTTTTTCTTCCTTACAAATACGTTAGCCCATGATCCCATCTACAATCTACAGATAAATGACACAAGGAGGCTAATAATATGTTCAAAAGATAGTCGGTCTCACGGGGTCATTTACAACAACACGCCTATACAGAGATGCCCAGTTATCCACGGGTTAGGTCAATCTCAGTATGGGAGTTTCTCAGTTCTGACCGTGAATCTGATGGCCATGCAATGGCGTGTTGGCTAGGTGCAGGGCTAGTCTCAACGCTGGGACTCTTTTCATCTCTAGACGATGCGTCAGTTTTGGTCTTTGTCTTAGAGTTGGAGTTGTTACCACCGTACACAAAACTGCTTACCACCACCTACAACAGGAAGTTTATGTTAAAAAGTTTATGGCTTCTATAAAGATTGAAACTTTAAGGCAGTGCAAGAAATTAAGATACCTGGACCAGGCTAGATGCAATGAGCCGACCACCTATTGGACCCCCAATGACATGACCATCGGCACTGCAAACCGATATGCTAAGACCCCCGGTTCGGTTGTTGAGTGAACCAGTTTCAGGGAGCAGATAAGAACCTGATAAGCAGAGTATCTCGAAACGGCCCTAAAGATAGGTCAAATAGTACAACGTAAGCATTCATTAATACCTGATAGAGAAAGCACTCATGTTCGACAAAGCCCTGGAACCCCATAAAATCCACAGCATTTATTGTCTATTTGTTAAATACCTAAAAAGACCTTATGATCGATTTCAAAATGAAAAACTTTATATATCAATAAAGTAAAGTATATCATGTCACGCAATTTTTGTTTTCCCGCCTGTTTTTCCTAGTATAACTCTCTTAATTAACTCGTTTATTTGATCTATAAAATAATTAAAAATATTAAAATTCATGACTGCCTAATTAATTTTAACCCTGTAAAAAAATTTTAAACTAAATGTATGTTTTAATCCTACATTATATGTTTTTAACTTTCAAAACCAGGATTCGTTCTTAAAATTTTTAGCTTAATATTAATTTAAAACTATGTTACCAATCGTAATGGATTTAGATTTCCATTCTTTGTCGATTGATCAAAGATATTTCTCATATACGAGAGCATGATTTCAAATTTTTTATCATAGTAAAAACCTAAAAATACATCTAAATATGCAAAGGTTAACAATATAATCTATATGGAATATAAAAGAGAACATCTCATTGTCACGTGTCATTCTATTAATGCATTACTTTTTCATTTTTCCTCTCTTTTTCCTAATTTAAAACCATTCAATAATAAACTTAAGTGATTAAACAATATATAGATAATCTTTTATCTTTCTTTCCTAATTTATTTCCTTAAATTAATCACTTCAATTTGTTATATTAAAACCAATTAAACTAATGGGTTACTAATAACCAAAACATATATATTGTATTAAAATTTGAAACGTGCATATTATAATTGTATTTATTTTGTGTAATTAATATCTTAAAACAAATAATTAACATATATTTTTTTACTTAAATCATATTAAGTATAATATGTTGACAAATTAGATAAATTTTGTTCATTCTTATATTTCATATGTTTTCATTCATAAATCTTCTACAAAATTATTTGTTTTCAAAATTTAAACTAATTTATAAAATTTAAAAACTAATTTTATTCTTAAAATTTTCTATTATTATTACTTATTAGTATAAATCAATTTTAAATTCTTCTTTTATCAAATTATAAAAAAAATGAATTGTAAATATATAATAATCTTCATATAAATAATACACTTAATAATCTAATATTTAAATCAAACTAAAAAATATTGTTTTAAGTTTAATATCAGAAATTTTATAAATTGTTTTATTAAGTTTTTATTATAGGATAAAAGTTTCAAACATTTTTTATTTTAAATATTTATTTACTTTAATTAGAATGTTATAAACAGATATATTAGTTAACAAACTTTATGTTTTATTAAATCTACTTTTGTTTACGTAATATTGGGTTTTAAATAAGTATGAACTAAAAGTGAAAGTGAAACACTTTTAATTTATGATCATTTAAGAATTTAGTTTATTTAAATTGTTTGTTAACGAATTGTTTACCAACTTTATAAAATTAATAACAAATCATTATCATTTGAAAACCTATTTTTTGGTCCGAAATAACATAACAATAGAGAAAAAATTATAAAAGAAAATATAAATACACTTTATCATTTTCTAAAAGTTTAATTTTGTTTGTCCTTAAATTATAACTTTCAGTTTTATACTTTATATCATTGTAATAATTTTTATACACCAATTTAGTATTAATGCATTATTATTATTAAATTTCGCCTCATTTAAATTATATGTTAAAAGGAATTTTTATTAGTAAAGTATACCCATGTAATGCATGGGTCAATGGACTAGTAATCTTCATAAAAATAATATTTTCTAATACAAATATAATATTGTTTTAAAAGCAAACATATTATAAATTGATTAATTTTTTATTATTATATAATTAATTTTTTAAACATGTTTATATTCTTCAATATTTATTTATTATAATCAGAAGATAACAAAAGCATGTTTGTATCTTCAGTATTTATTTATTATAATCAGAAGATTAACAAATTTAATTTTATAGTTTATATATTTAAAAATAATTTATCAATGTCAGAACATTATTATTTTATTATAATAATATTTTAAGTTATTATATTTCAAAAAACAAATATTTATTACACAATAAACTAGTTTTCTAATAAAGGAATATGTGATTTAGTTGCAAGATGCAAGATTCCTCACATAAAAATTTAAGAGACGTTCACTAACTCCGCTTGATCAACCACTAACTAACTAGAAAGGAGAAACATAAAAATCAAGAAACGACAATGTGATTCCACGTAATCTAGCAGCTGCTCGATCAGAATCTTATAGTTTATAAAATCATGACAAAGATTGTACACCCGTAAACAGAAAGTGTTGAACTTTAAGGGAGCGTTTGTCTCATGGAATGGATTTTGAAGGAATTGGAATTTGTTTATAGTGTACTTTGAAATTTGGATTACAAAAACAAGGAATACAAATGTGTTAAACTTGAAAGGGAACAAGATTTCTTGACGTTAAACTGGAAATGAATTCACCCATCCTACTTGAACATTTTGTCTGTTTAATGATTTCAAGTAAGGAGCAACTTGGAATAATATGGGTGAATGAACCTCGACAATAAAGCAATTAACTTCACAATAACTTGGGGGTGTCAAATTGGCTAACCTCATAAGTTACGGTGCCACCAGAAGACGTAAACTGGCGTAGAGTCACTGCAGAAACAGCACCATTGCCTGACAATACGCATAGAGCCCTTGGCCTTTGTTGTGCGAAAGACAGAACTTTTGCTGCAACATCCTGCAACATATAACGTCACAATTAGCTTCCTTTTAAAAAATGTAAGAAACTGATCAAATGATATACCAACAACTCAATCCATTCGTTCATAGGTAAAGACGTTCGTATCGTCATTTGAGCACAAACTTACTAGTTTCACATCAAAATTTAGATGAATGATCAGATTGCAGTCTATTAATTTTGATTTATAAATGGACGTCAAGTACCTCTCCAATTTCAACATGGATAATGTGAGGCGTAAAAGCCAACCCTGCCGAAGTATTCATCCACTCACCTGATGAGATTGAGGAAATAACGAAAGGAATCAAAATTTTAAGACCGTTATAACAGAGTGTTTCCGTATAAACAAGAATAAATTTTACAAGGAAACAAAGAAAAAAAACCAACAAAGCATAAACACCAGGACTATTCTGCATTCTCCAATGAGATTCACAATCACAAAATTTGAAAATATCAAACAGACAAAATGAATAAAGCCTAAGCATACATGTTAGATACTTTTCATATTTTCATTACTATTTGCTCCCCATTAAATTAACATCTTTCCTAGGTGACATACCCTTTTAATTAAATGTGATTTGTACACGTGCACTTCTGGACTTCTGTTATGAAAACTAGAATATTTTATTATCATTTATTAACCCAGCATACCTATCTCTCGTCATTTATCCTTCCCAGGTCTTGAAGCAAGAAAAGGGTTTCAAATGAAGAACCTAGATGTCAATTCATGGATGGAATCAAGAATCAAGAACCAGATCATAGAATTTTTATTTCATATGTCTCTTAGGTGATTTATGGAAATTCAGGAACCAGATTATAGATTTCTTTCTATATTTTTCTTAAGTAATTTATGCAATACATACATATATGAAACACAAAAGCTAGCATTCTAGTGGCACAAAGAACACAATATACTTGAATTAAATCCATCATTATTCGTTATGACTTCATCAAATATTTTAAAAAAAAATCTTAGAACTTTTGCATTGATAAATTTTCACAGGATACTAATAAAATTTTGAAGTCAACAAAAATTTTAGCATGTTAAGATGAAGGGAAAGAAATCTTGAGTAAAGTTCATATAATCTGATTCAATTTTTAGTAAACAAGGATTATTCCGAATTCGCCGATGATAATTACATTGAATTGAAATGAAAATCAACAACTATGGGAATAAACAAACTATCATATCATAAAAACGAAATAAATTTGGCAAGAAAGCATACCAACATCTGCAAGTCTTTGCTTCCTGCCACTACCAGGAGGCCTCCCTCTGTTCTTTCTTGGGGTGGGTGTAACCGAACCAGAAGCAGCCACAGATGTAGCCGGAGTGAGCGCTAATGCCATATGTGACCCATCTGGACCATATTTCCTAGGCCTGCCTCTCTTTTTCTTCACAACAGAGTCAGACCCACTTCTAGGGGTGGTAATGGAGACCACACCACCACCGCCAACACCACTTCCGCCGCCACCACTGCCCATGTTAATGCCATGAGGAAAACTAGGTGGATTGTGTTCCACTTGGTATGGTGAACCCATGGAACCTAGCCTCATGTTGCTATGGCCATGAGGAGACACATTAGGGTTTGATTGGGTTTTGAAACCAGGTGGTGGGACGTGTAACCCACCACCCTGAGAACCCGACCCGGCATGGGAACCCGAACCACTAACCCCTCTGTTTAGATAAAACGATGGCATCCCTTCCCTTCGATCCATGCATTTACCCACTAATCTTTCGCCCACCCAACCTCGAAAATAAACAAAATTTATGACAAAAGAGACCGCTTTTTCACTATCTTTTACTTCAATTCAAACAACCCAAAATTCAGCAAGAAATTGACAACGATTGAGAATTTAAATAAAACCCACAAAATATCAAGGGTTTTTCATGGGTTTGTCAAGAAACAACATCAAAATCGATTTAACCCATAAAATGAAAGAGAACTAGATAAATGTTGAAACTCTCTGCTGCAAAATTCAAGTTTTTGGTGTGAAGCTTGAAACCTGTAGCTTTACACCAACAGATTAAACACACAAGCAGGGGGGTTGTATTCATATATAATGTAGACTCAGAGGAAAATATTACCCCAGGTGAATCTGTGTGATATGCAGACGAGAGATTAAATTATGTGTATTGAGAGAAACCCTAGATTTGAAATTGAAGGGTAATTGAGAAAGAGAAGTAGTTTTTGGGAAAGGGTAAGAGGAGGATAGAGAGTGGGGAGAGAGGGTAAAGACAAAAGTGAAATGATAAAAATTGCTTTTCTGAATTAAAGTAATCGAGAATGCCGTTTTTATCTATAAAAATGCAAATAAATATCAAAAAGTAACAATAACTATTTATTGTTTAAAATATAATAACTTTTTTGCTAATTATATAATGTAAACAATATTTAATCAATAGCTCTTATAATCTTATTACTTTATTAGATCATCTCACTTTCAACCACGTTGGAGTGGACTCGTATAGCATTGTCTTGGTACCGAGCTGGAACATTGCCTCATCAAATTGGCAACGGCATTCAAAAATCGGCATCGACATTCAAATGCGAGCCAATTGATTGTTTTATATATTTGTTGGATATATATATATAGGGGTTCAATGGAGAACCTTATTGCATCGAAGAACGTCGAAAAACCTACATGCACCACCACAAATGCATCACAATTCCCGCGTGTTGCATCGACTTCCATGATATGCGTTACGATTTTCTAGCGATGCATTTTGGTTCTTCAAGGTTTTTCGATGCATATAGATTCTCCATTGAACTCACCACTATGTGTGTATATGTGAAATTAAAAAGAAAAACAATTCTAAACACAACTTTCTGGGTTCATCTTTTTTTATAATATTTTTTAGTGGATCTCCCTTTGATACAACGTGTTTTGTTAAATCATGAATTAACTAAATGATTCGATAAATTTGTTTTTTTATACAAAATTTCTCACACTTCTCACAAATATTTTAAATCTTAATGTTATATTTAATTTTAATATTATTAATTAAATGTTATTTTTATTTCATTGTTTTTTATTCTTTTTAAGTTTAAAATGAAAATAAAAACAAATGGCATCCACACCCTCAAAGTGGCAAAAAAAATGTCAAAGCTGATGTGGCTGCAATTTTGTTTGGCATCCTCACCAACGACTCCCTATAGCCTAATCATGACAAACTAGCTAATCAGTCATTTGTTGTTAGGAGCCTGAAGACTTAAATAGGATTGAGTTATAAACAAATCTCATGTAACTTTTTACTAGTTATACATCCATTTGTACAGATTAATTTTACTAAAATGGAACCGTATACATTCCTCGAAACTAATTCGAGATTGCCACATGGGACGGCCTCGACGAGAACACCACCACCCCTTTTGGCCCTGCTCTCCCTCACTCTGCCCTGTCCTGACTCTCTCACCTCGTCTAGTCGTCCCGACTTCCCTCTCTCTCTCTCTTCTTCCCTCTGAATTCTCCCTACATTTTAATAAATAACTAGTTTATTATCTGTGTACTGCACGGAATATTTAAATAAATAATTTTTTTAACTTTGTATAAAATTTAATTATTATAAAAATAACAAATAAATAATAATATTATACTACTAAAAAGACTATTGAAAATATATAAAACATATAACTAAAGGTAAAATACATCACTAATTAAATAATAATAAAGAAAGAAATAAAATTAAGAAAGCTAAGGAAAGATATAAGTTATAAACTCAAATTTAAAACAGAAATCTGGGATGATAGACATACTTTTTTTCTAAATTAGTTAGGTTATTAACTCGAGTATTGCATGGATAACTTTAATAAATTTTTTTGCTTAAAACTATATAAACTTAAGATTAATATTAGATTTAGGTGTGTTCAAACTTTTAATACTAATAGTATTTTACATATTTTATTGTAACTAAAGAATCTTCTGAAAATTATTTATTGTGATTTGATTGATCTAATCATAATCTAATCTAAAAGGAAATTAATTTAAATTGTCAATATTAGAATATGCCACTGACATCATAAAAAAATGACAAATGATAATCTATTTACTATTTTATTATTAGTTATAGATAGATAGAGATTATAGATTTAATAAATTTTAACATAAAAATTATGGATTATTACATGTGTCGTATTCAAGTTATGTCAATTGACGTTCTATTTAGGTGTCAAGTGACATATATTTATTCATTTAATAGAATAGATAGATGAGTATTGGGATATAAATATTAGTATTTTCGAGATAAAAAGATGGTGTGGATATTCTCATTATTCATCAACCTAAATATCATGACATGTTATGGAGGGTGAAGTATGATTAATAATCACGAAATGTATATAAAAGTGGCCCTCAAATATACTATGTTTTTTATAAATTAATTAATATAAAGCAAAATATAAGTTTATATAAATATGTGTTAGATTCGATTATTAAAAAACCAATGACAATTTCAATTTATGCATCTTTATTGCAAAACAGATTTAGATTTTAAAATGAACATAGTATTATTTTCTTTATTTTAATATTGACAATTCATCTAATTTTATTTTGATGTTAAACCATTTTTTTAATCTCAAATAATTTGATGTTAAAGTATTATAACTGTAAAATATATAAGAATAAAATTAACAAAACCGTAGAGATTAATCGAATCATGGCACTAGAATTTAATAAGTATAAATTTCCAAGTTTAAAATAATTTTAAGAGTTTATCATGAAAAAAAACCAACATGTTTTCATGTTCTTTGTGTTATCGTCCGTCCATGTTATTTTTTTTTTCCATAAAAGTCCTCAAGTTAATTTTTTTCCTTTTTTATTTAGTAAAATTTGAATATTAGAACTCGGTTTTTCAGTTTTTAAAAATCCGGTTCACTATTAATAACCGGCGTCTAATGTCCAAATTTCATTAAACCAAAAAGAAAATTTGATGACTTTTATGGGGGAAAAAATAGCATGGAGGGACGAATACGTAAAAAACGTAAACATGTTGGTTTTTTTTAATAATAAATCCTGATTTTAATACATTAATATCGCTTTTACGTCATAAATCTAAAAAGGTATCTAATAATGTAGTTAACATTCAATAAAATGAGCCATTTCCAACAAAATTGAGTATTTACGTTTAATTAAAATGTTATTGTTTTATGTATTTGGTTTATTTAAGGGTTTATTACAAGAAAACCAACATGTTTTCGCGGTTTTTGCGTTTTCGTCCCTCAATGTTAATTTTTATAGTTTTGTGAAATTTAACTATTAGACATCGGTTTAATTATTAAATTGGGTTTTTAGAGACTGAAAAATCGGGTTCTACTATTCATTTTTCACTAAACCGAAAAGAAAAAATTTACTTGATGAGACATTATATTTCTATCTCCATGGTTTACACAAAATAATTGAATTTAGGTGTTCCAAGAAAGTTGTGGTCATCTGGCTAAGGCATGGCTGGTGTGAACATTTTGATGTCTTAGACGATATAGAAATATAATGTCTTCTAAAATAATTAAAACATACAACATGATATTTTTAAAGTTAGGTGACTCGTCATATCGATTATAATTAAAATATATAAAACATATCACATAAGATGATGTCCTCATGCATTTCTAGATGGAAAATGTCAATTATCTTGTAGTAATTGACATTTATTAAAAATCTATTTTAAGTGCTTAGTATTGATAACTCATTCATCATATATTAACTCATTGTACTTCATAAATAGGATACAACTTGAATTCATGACTCTAATAGACTGACTTGGGATTTATATTACTGAAAAGTAACATACATTTTCATTTTTATTTTTTTTGATTAACAAGAGTTCAACCAACAACACTCAAGCTAACTACCTAAAAGATTTTATCAACAATCCAACGTATACATTCCACGTGAACTTAGTCAATCAAAATCAATTATGTGAACGATGATGACCCATTTACGGGGTATATTAGTCTAAATTAGGCTTAGTATAATAACGGTGGACTAAAATTTTAATGACCATTGTAATATAATGTCCTAGTCGATAGCCCATGTGGACCCTTTACAGGACAGGCCCTGAGCTTAGGATATGTTTGACACGATTATTTGTAATTTCTAATTGAATCTTTTGGGAGTTGTAGCTTTTTTATATTTGTAAATGTGTGATAAAAATTGATGTAGATTTAGTTGTAGTTTTAGTATTAAATGACATAAAAACATTGATATTAATTAAATTTTGTAGTTTATAATTATTAGGAGGGTAAAATAAATAAATTTATTCGACCAAAAGTTCAAGTTTGTTATGAAATCTACTTCAAGTAGCTTATTGTGAAAGACATTTTGAGAACTTTCTTAATCACAAGTTGAAGCTTCTATCAATCAAATAGAGCTTAGGATGGCGTGAAGTGTGGTTTGTTATTGTAAAAAAGTATATTTATAACATTATGCATATCTAAATGTTGTAAGCAATAAATTGATTATGTATAACATGACTTTGTAATTAATTAGGTGCTGTTATATAAATAATATTCTATTTGTTTGGTTGATTCAATTTGTTTTTGTTTTTTTTGTTTTATACGGAGAATGGAGAGATCCTAATTAAAATTATTTCATAGGATGTTACTATTAATAATTTTCAAGTGAATAATAGAGAACTAGTTTATAACCCACGTATTACGTGGATATTTTTAATTAATTTTATTTATATAAAATGTATATGAGTAAAAATAAAAACATACAAAAATAATAATTGTGTTTATTTTTTATTATTTACAGATTAAAAAATAGAGTATGTTTATCTTTTTTTAAAAATATTAAATTGTATTTATCTGTTATTCTTTATAAGTTGTAATTAACAAAAAAATTTAACTTTATTTACTACACTTCTACATGTAAATCCAAATTTTTTACATTTGAATTTAACTATGATCATTAAGGATAATAATGACACATATTTATTTTAGGTGAATATTAATTCATTAATGAAAAGAATAAAATCAAAATTTAATGTAATTAAGTTAAGGTAGTAAATTTGGAAATGAATTAAAAAAATGGCATTAATATAATTATTGATTTTAATTAAGGGTATAAAAGACATTTCATAAATAATTATGAGTTGTCATTAATCTGGACCATTGATTTCTTTCCATCCAATGGTCCAGAAATTCCAAGTGGTTTTCTTATTATATATAGTATAGATAGATATATAGTATAGATTGGTTTTCAGTGGAATATCATTTCTTTAGTGGTCTCCTCAACATGAAAAGAATCAATACAAAAGAAAAGTAATTGAGATTGTATTTTCTTTTTTATTCTATATTTTTATGTTTCAAATCTTAATTAATATATTATTGTTTAGTTTTGGACTTCGTTAATTTTCTTATTTCAATTTTCAGAAATTGGTAGGGTAGTAGGGTACCCCTACCCACGGTAGATGGCAGATACACGTAGAAAGGGTCGTCCTGTGGACGGGGCTTTGAATAAATGTACTTGCACAAAGTGTTAATTGTGTAGGGGGGACACAAAACAAGTCAACAATTTTTGAAAACAAACAAATAAAGTGTAAAGGGAAAGCGATAGGTGAATGGGTTTATGCCATTTTTATTTTATAATCTTAAATTATTTTATATAATTCTAAAAGTGAAACAGTCACAAATATTATAACATCTAACAAATGTTTTTTGTTTAACTTTTTGAGTGTTTACATAACCGAAAATTTTTTAATAATTAAATTGAACTTTATTAAAAATAACACGGGTGTATTATTTGTATTACATTTTATGAAAAGATACAATGCAGTTTTTATTAAATGGTTAATATTGAAAAAACATCACGGACTTTCATGCAATTATCGATTAAGTCACTGAACTTTTTTCTGAGTATTTAAGTACCTAAACAAAGTTTGTCTTATTCAAAACTATTATTTTTAAGCTGCTACCTGCTTCACAGGTCAAACAATTAGTTCCTCGAATAGTTTATTTTTAAAAAAAACCAACTTTCTTTTCCAATTTTCATTATTAAGTCACTGAACTTTCTTTTTTCTTGTTTAGGTCACTGTACCGTTTACCAGTTAGCGACCTGCTAAGCAGGTCAAATATATAGTTCTGAATAATACAAAAATTGTCTAGGGACTTAAACACTCAGAAAAAAAGTACAGTGAATTAATCGATAAGTTATGAAAGTTCGTAGGTTTTTTCAATATTAACCCTTTATTAAATATATAACTTATGCATGACATCATCACGTTCCACCTGAAAAAGATAATTACACTATTATTTTTAGAATAAAGTAAAATAAAAAATAAATACAATTCACTAGTTTTAATAGCTATAAAGATTAATAAATATAAAAGATAAATACAATTTCATTAATAAACTTATTAAATATAATAAAATTAAATACAAGTCATATAAACAATATTAAATTTAAAAAGTAAACATAATAGAATTAAAAAACTAAAAATTATGTTTTACATAAAACTAAAATTTTAAATTATATTAATTAAATATGTATAGATTTAGAACTAAAAAATTAAAAATTGTTAAAAAAATGTAACTACTATTCATAAATATTTAAATAAATAAATAAATAATATATATGACAAATGACTGTATTTTTGTTTTACTTTTTTATTTAAAAATAAACAGTTTATGTTTTAATTTTAAATTTTAAATATATTTTATCTAATCACGTATTTATTAAAAATTATTCATGTGGGTTCATAAACTAGTAAGATAAAATGAATGTAGATTTAAATTTTAACTGGTCTAGTCCATAAATCCTTTTATAACATGGATATAAATTTAAAAAGTTAATTTCTTTAATATTTTAGGATAAATATTTAAAAATATTTTATCAAATTTATAATATTTACTTATATAATATAATATACTTAAATATAAAATTTAAATTTAAATTTGAGTTTTATATTAGATAATATTAGTTTATTTAGATTTGATTAGATATCATTTAAATTATTTTTGATATGGATTTAAAATAATATTTATCACAAATGACGGTAGAATGTGATGCCACATTGCAATAACAGATGACAACACGTGACAAGGTTGTAACTCTTTTAATTTAAATCTATATTGCTAATACTCATGTATTGCATGGTTTGATTTAAAAAATATCTAATAAACAAATATATAAATATATACAAAGGATTTTAAATTTTTAGTATAATGAAATTTTAGTTAGTTAATTGTTAAATTAGATTTTAATAGATAGATTTGGTTATGTAATAAGTTTTATTATGTTTCAATAATTTAGTTTATGGTTACGTAATAAGTCTACAAACATGGCAAATTGTCTTCCCTTAATAATATTTATTTAAATTTAAATATATATAGATAACTATAGATAATGTAAGATTTAGATTTGTTATGCTTCATCAATAAATTAGTGTCAAAATTAATATATAGATATGATAATCTATATTTGAGTTTAAATTTATTAGTGGTATTTATCTTTTAATTCAAAAATAAAAAACTATATTTCTCTTTTGAAAATAAAAAATAACTTGTAATTATCTTATTATGTTAGATAATGGTAGATCAAATTAATTATTTTTTCATATTTATATATTTTGAAATTAATGAATATTATTAATCTTTTGTTTTACTTTAAAAAATAACTTGTAATAATCTTTTATGATGAAATACGAAGGTGGCATGTGAAAATTACTATTTTCTTTTATTTTTTATATATATAGTTTAACAATACATATATAATATATATATCAAATTATTTATGCTTAATTTTTTCTTGATCATAATCACAAGTAAAATCAAATTTTCAACTATGTGTGTATGTATATATATATAATTAAAAAGATGTAATTTTTTTGTAGCAAAATCTAAATCTCAATGTTTAGAATATATAGATACAACTATTTTATGACACATGTCTTGTGCGTGCATATTTTTAGTAAATCTCATTATTTTTTACAAATTATAAACATTAAACCATAAATTCAAAATTCAGTAAATGTATTTAAAATGCAACGCCGACTCTTCCCGCATAAAAACCACGTCACTATAATATCATAGGTGACATTATTGCATAAAACTATTAATACACATGTCATAGGATTACAATAAATAGTGTTGATTTAAAACCTGATTATCGACATACTCTGATCTAACAAGTGTCTATGCGTATTCTGAACTCATCAATACATCTCAGAAACCATACCAATACATGAAGACCACGATTTGTCTGAGTAGGAATATGCGAACCAATCATTGGCTCATACTTCTGCTTCAACTGATGTTGACCTAACTTCTTGCCCCCTCCCCTGAGACATGCATGTTAGACTTAAAAACGTAAGCTGTGAAACTCGTGAGCACGCGAGGGTTAGACTCTACAGCATTATCACATAACACCATCACGAAACACATAATAACATGCAAACTCAATGCAATTAGCTCAGATACACCTCATAATCTCTAATATAAGCACGAAGGAGCATGAGATCCAAGAGCTCAATAAAATCTCAACTCTGTGGGACGCCGTTTCCCGGCTAATAGACTGCACACAGTAGTGGTTAGCAAATACCTGTAGCTCAGGAGCGACCCGCCTACAGGCCTTGTCGTATGCATACACTCAAATGACTGGTTAGGGTCAGTTAGCCCACACACCTCTCGGTCCGCATGGAAACTCATCACGGACATTAGCTCCCGCGATAACCCATCGCGCATTTTGGTCCTCATGAAAACTCATCATGGACATCTCTGGCTGGATGTCATCTCGTAAACTCATCACACATACACATGTACATCTCATTAAATATTAAGGTAAACTCGTACCTGTTTGGCGACCCCCGTCGCTCATAGCATAATCTCATATTACATACGAACACATAAAGACTCGAAGAAGATGGCATGCCATTTTTAAAAGAACTCGAGTACTCACCTGAATATCCGACTAATTTGCTAAACCCTCTGATCACAATCTTGGTCCGACTCGTAGTCGGCTCGTCCCTGTATGCACATAAATTCAGAATGTCAATACAGCTCAACTAATACACATAACAGACTCGTATACTAATCTCATAACTGACTCGGACTCCAAAAGTAACCCCAATCGAGCCCCAAAGTCTAAAACCCAAATTTGACCCAAACAGACGGATCACGACCCGTACTCAACTCATTGTAATTGCGCTTGGGATCGCGGTCGCGCTCAGGTCATCGCCGCCACACTCATGATCTTGACCACTCTCATAATTGCTGGCCATACTCATCCCCACCGCCTTACACTCATTGCGGGCGCGCTCAAGGGATCACGACCGCGATCACGACCGAATTGATATGCTCTGTTTCGATTTCATGGCTGACCAGGGGCAAAAATCCCCCATAACTCAATTCTCAGTACAATAACGTACAAAATCAATATATATTATGCCCTACATGCTCATTAGCCACTTCCCACGATTTACAGCTTCACAACATGATTAATCCTCACAAAGATTAGCCTTCTTACCTTAGCTAACTCAAGAACACAATATGGTGATGAAGTTGGTCACTTGATTGAATTCACATCACTACTTTGCAAGTTTCTGCTCCATCTTCACTGTTCCAGAAATCCCAACACACACACATTTTTAGTTTTTCTAAACGAGGAAGGGAACCCAAGGAATTCAAATAACACACACATATATATCCTTTCTATTTTAGGAAAGCCAAAAACCCGATAATCCAAACCCGATATCGCATTTTCAATATTAATATCAAATCAACCCATTGAATCCAGTGTTTTCGTAAATATAATTATTCCATTAATATTATAACCCGATGTCACGTAGACTCAATCTCGACACGTATAAATCCATAAATCAAGATATTATTGGTCCAACATAATATTAATAAATTAAATAACCACCGTGAGAATTCCACCTATAATTATTCCTAGCATTCGGCTCGTAATTATTTATTTATCGGCTAATAATCGAAGTTTCGTGCGAAGAGATGTCCGATGCGTTCGAACCGTCACGTGTGAGTAGTATCAAAACCTAGGCGGTGGTAGTGAATTCGCCTCACCTCGCACCCTGCTTCCTATACATACACAATTCCAACCTTCAAAATTTAGTTTCGAATCTCGTCGCTCAACAATCCAAATACGGGTATGTATCTGTCTTCATTTCTGTTTTCATTACCATTTTACTTCTACTCAAATCTCATCATCATTCTTTCGTCTTTCAGTCGATTACATTCAAAACTAAACCCTAATTTCACATACTGTCAATGTTTCTAGGTTGTAGTTTCCTTATGGAATCAAGGCCTGGTCTCTACGTGTCGTTGTTGATTTCTAGGGTTTATTGAGTTGGGAATTTGTTCGCTTAACCTAATATCAAGTAGTTTTTTTTTATTGCTTTATTCTTGTTTCTCTTATTTTTGTGGATATAGGACTCATTAAACCTCAGAGACTGGTTTATTTTATAAATACCTGATGGACTAATTTGATTGATTTTTGGTTACTGTAGGGTTTATTGAATTTGGAAACGGGTGATTAAAGATGGCACATTTAGGTGGTGGTGCTGAGGCACACGCCAGATTTAAACAGTATGAATACAGAGCTAACTCGAGTCTTGTGCTGACAACTGATTCTCGGCCACGAGATACTCACGAGCCAACTGGAGAGCCAGAGTCTTTGTATGGAAAGATAGACCCTAAGAGTTTTGGTGACCGTGCTTATCGAGGAAGACCACAGGAGTTAGATGAGAAACTTACCAAGTCTAAGAAGAAGAAGGAACGAGACCCGTCACTTTCTTCCGCTGAAGCTGTGACTAATAGACAGAGCAAGAGGCGTCGTCTTCAAGAAGAGAGCGTTCTTACCTCAACAGAGGAAGGGGTATATCAGCCTAAAACAAAAGAAACCCGGGCTGCGTATGAGGCAATGCTGAGTGTTATACAGCAGCAGTTGGGTGGCCAGCCGCTGAATATTGTTAGTGGTGCTGCGGATGAGATTTTGGCTGTGCTCAAGAATGATGCTTTGAAGAATCCGGACAAGAAAAAGGATATTGAGAAGCTGCTGAATCCTATACCGAACCAGGTGTTTGATCAGTTGGTATCTATTGGGAGGCTGATAACGGATTTTCAGGATGCAGGTGGTGATGCAGCGGGGGCTAATGGAGCTAACGGTGAAGATGCTCTTGATGATGATGTAGGTGTAGCCGTTGAATTTGAAGAGAATGAAGAGGATGACGAAGAGAGTGATCTTGATATTGTACAGGAAGATGACGAGGAGGAAGAAGATGATGTTTTGGACAGAGATGGTAACAATGCCATGCAGATGGGTGGGGGTATGGATGACGAAGACTCACAAGAAGCTAATGAGGGCATGACACTTAACGTACAAGACATTGATGCTTATTGGCTTCAAAGAAAGATCTCTCAGGCTTATGAGCAGCAGATTGATCCGCAGCAGAGCCAGAAGCTTGCTGAAGAGGTACTAAAGATTCTTGATGAAGGCGATGACCGTGAGGTTGAAACGAAGCTACTGGTGCATCTCCAGTTTGATAAATTCAGTCTGATAAAGTACCTTTTGCGGAACAGACTGAAGATTGTCTGGTGTACTCGTCTTGCAAGGGCTGAAGACCAAGAACAGAGGAAGCAGATTGAAGAGGAAATGATGGGACGGGGGCCTGATTTGGCTGCAATATTGGAACAATTACACGCCACCAGGGCAACAGCGAAAGAGAGGCAGAAGAACTTGGAGAAAAGCATTCGAGAAGAAGCACGGCGATTGAAGGATGAGAGTGGTGGTGGATTTGGGGAGCGAGATCGAAGGGACATTGTTGATAGGGATGCTGAGAATGGTTGGTTAAATGGTCAGCGTCAGTTGCTTGATCTTGAGAGCATTGCCTTTCAACAAGGTGGTCTTTTGATGGCAAATAAGAAGTGTGAGCTTCCTTTAGGATCTTACCGAAACCACAGCAAGGGATATGAAGAAGTTCATGTCCCGGCGTTGAAACCAAAACCTCTTGCTGCTGATGAGAAACTTGTAAAGGTTTCAGCTATGCCAAGCTGGGCCCAACCGGCTTTTGAGGGAATGACACAATTAAACCGGGTTCAGAGTAAGGTTTATGAGACTGCTCTGTTCAAAGCAGACAATCTTTTACTGTGTGCGCCCACTGGTGCAGGGAAGACCAATGTTGCTATGCTCACGATACTCCAACAGATAGGTCTGCATATGAATGAGGATGGTTCATTCAACCACAGTGACTACAAGATTGTCTACGTGGCACCGATGAAAGCCCTTGTTGCAGAAGTTGTAGGGAATCTCTCTAATCGTTTGAAGCACTACGGCGTCTCTGTGATGGAGCTGAGTGGAGACCAGTCTTTGACCCGGCAACAGATCGAGGAAACGCAAATCATCGTCACCACTCCGGAGAAGTGGGATATCATAACTAGAAAATCTGGAGACCGTACTTACACTCAGCTAGTGAAGCTTCTAATTATTGATGAAATTCATCTTCTTCATGATAACAGAGGACCTGTTCTGGAGAGTATTGTGGCCAGGACCGTTAGACAAATCGAGACTACAAAAGAACATATTCGGCTGGTTGGATTATCAGCAACGCTTCCCAATTACGATGATGTCGCGTTATTTATGAGAGTTGACTTGGAGAAAGGTCTCTTTCATTTTGACAATAGTTATAGACCTTGCCCACTTGCTCAACAGTATATTGGAATCACAGTGAAGAAGCCATTGCAGAGGTTTCAATTGATGAATGATATATGCTACGAAAAGGTCATAGGTGTGGCTGGAAAACATCAGGTGCTTATATTTGTGCATTCAAGGAAGGAAACGACAAAAACTGCTCGTGCAATTCGAGACACTGCTCTTGCTAATGATACCCTTGGGATCTTCTTGAAAGAGGATAGTGCTAGCCGTGAGATTCTTCATGAACATACTGAGCTGGTGAAAAGCAATGATCTTAAGGATCTTCTGCCATATGGGTTTGCCATACACAATGCAGGAATGGCTCGGGCTGACCGACAGCTTGTTGAGGAGCTATTTGCTGATGGACACATTCAAGTACTGGTTTCGACAGCTACTCTTGCTTGGGGTGTGAACTTGCCTGCCCACACAGTGATTATTAAGGGAACGCAGATTTATAATCCAGAAAAAGGAGCATGGACAGAGCTTAGTCCTCTTGATGTTATGCAGATGTTGGGCCGTGCAGGGAGACCACAGTTTGACACCTATGGTGAAGGGATCATTATAACTGGACATAGTGAGCTGCAATACTATCTTTCACTGATGAATCAACAGCTTCCTATTGAAAGTCAGTTTGTGTCCAAGTTGGCTGATCAGTTGAATGCGGAAATAGTCCTTGGGACTGTGCAAAATGCAAAAGAAGCCCTCAATTGGCTCGGTTACACTTATCTATACATTCGTATGGTTCGGAACCCTTCTCTTTACGGTTTATCACCTGACGCTCTGACTAGGGATCTTTTACTTGTAGATAGGAGAGCTGATCTGGTAAGTTTCCAACTGTACTTTAATATATTTTTCTTTTGGTTTAGTCTTATTAAGGTGGTTGCAATTTTTTAGAGACTGAGTTCTGTTACTATTTCTTACAGGTTCATTCTGCAGCCACATTACTGGACAAAAATAACCTGGTTAAGTATGATAGAAAAAGTGGCTATTTTCAGGTCACTGATTTGGGTCGAATTGCAAGTTACTATTACATAACTCATGGAACGATTGCCACTTACAATGAGCATTTGAAGCCCACAATGAGTGATATCGAACTCTGTCGCTTGTTTTCACTCAGTGAGGAATTTAAGTATGTAACAGTAAGACAAGATGAGAAAATGGAACTTGCTAAACTTTTGGACCGTGTTCCAATTCCTATCAAGGAAAGCCTGGAAGAACCCAGTGCAAAGATCAACGTCTTACTCCAAGCATATATTTCTCAGCTAAAGCTTGAAGGGCTTTCTTTAACTTCTGACATGGTGTTTATAACTCAGGTCGGTAAAATACTTTTTACATATTCATTAGTGCAGTTTTTAATCATTTTTTCTTCATCAGTTGTCATTCATATTCAAAATTCTAATTTAGTTTTGCTTGCAATTTGCAGAGTGCGGGACGTCTTATGCGTGCTCTTTTTGAGATTGTATTGAAAAGAGGGTGGGCACAGTTGGCTGAAAAAGCCTTGAACTTGTGCAAGATGGTTAATAAAAGAATTTGGAGTGTCCAAACCCCGCTGCGCCAATTTCATGGGATTAAAAATGATATATTGATGAAACTAGAGAAGAAAGATCTGGCATGGGAAAGGTATTATGATCTCTCTTCACAGGAGCTCGGAGAGCTTGTTCGTGCCCCCAAGTTGGGGAGAAATCTTCACAAGTGCATTCACCAATTCCCGAAACTTAATCTGGCAGCACATGTTCAACCAATCACCCGCACCATCTTAAGGGTGGAACTCACCATTACTCCGGATTTTCAGTGGGAAGACAGGATTCATGGGTATGTTGAACCATTTTGGGTAATTGTAGAAGATAATGATGGGGAATACATACTCCATAATGAGTATTTCTTGCTGAAGAAGCAGTACATTGATGAGGACCACACTTTGAATTTCACTGTCCCTATCTATGAACCTTTGCCTCCTCAGTACTTCATTAAGGTTGTATCAGATCGATGGCTCGGGTCCTTGTCTGTTTTGCCGGTTTCCTTCCGCCACTTGATATTACCAGAAAAGTATCCTCCACCTACAGAGTTACTGGATTTGCAGCCACTCCCTGTGACTGCTTTGAGGAATCCATTATATGAAGCACTTTATCAAGAATTTAAGCACTTCAACCCTGTCCAAACGCAAGTTTTCACAGTTTTGTACAACACTGATGACAACGTATTAGTTGCTGCACCTACTGGGAGTGGAAAGACGATATGTGCAGAATTTGCAATTTTAAGGAATCATCAGAAAGGGCCTGATAGCACCATGCGGGCTGTGTATATCGCTCCTGTCGAAGCACTTGCCAAGGAGCGATATAACGAATGGAAAAAGAAGTTTGGAGATGGTCTTGGGTTGAGAGTTTGCGAACTTACTGGGGAAACAACAACGGATTTAAAATTACTCGAAAAAGGCCAGGTAATAATCAGCACCCCTGAGAGATGGGATGCTTTATCTCGTCGTTGGAAGCAGCGAAAACATGTTCAACAAGTAAGTCTTTTTATTGTGGATGAGCTGCATTTGATTGGAGGTCAAGGTGGTCCGGTGTTGGAGGTGATAGTCTCTAGGATGAGATACATTGCAAGTCAAGGTCATAATATTCGAATAGTGGCATTATCGACTTCCCTTGCAAATGCCAAAGATTTAGGAGAGTGGATTGGGGCCACGTCACACGGTCTTTTCAATTTCCCACCGGGTGTTAGGCCTGTGCCACTGGAAATTCATATTCAAGGCATCGACATAGCTAACTTCGAAGCCAGAATGCAAGCAATGAGCAAACCTACTTACACCGCTATCGTCCAGCATGCTAAGAATGGAAAACCGGCCATCGTGTTTGTCCCTACTAGGAAACATGCCCGACTAACTGCTGTGGATCTGATGACATACTCTAGTGCAGAGATTACATATTCTGGTGCTGAAAATGGAGAGAAACCTTTGTTCTTACTTCAATCTGAAAAAGAGCTGGCGCCATTTATTGATCGAGTTAAGGAACCCATGCTGAAGGAAACTCTGAAATATGGTGTGGGCTATCTGCACGAGGGTTTAACTACAACCGACCAAGATATAGTTAAGACGCTCTTCGAAACTGGTTGCGTCCAAGTATGTGTAATGAGTGGCACTATGTGTTGGGGAGTTTCTCTACGTGCGCACTTGGTGGTGGTTATGGGGACACAGTACTATGATGGTCGGGAAAATGCGCACACTGATTATCCAGTTACCGATCTTCTTCAGATGATGGGCCATGCGAGCCGGCCTCTTGTGGATAATTCCGGAAAGTGTGTTATCTTTTGCCATGCACCACGTAAGGAATACTACAAGAAGTTTTTATTTGAGGCATTCCCCGTTGAAAGCCATTTGCATCACCACCTTCATGATAATTTGAATGCGGAGGTGGTTGTTGAAGTGATCACAAACAAGCAAGATGCTGTCGATTATCTCACCTGGACGTTTATGTATAGGAGGCTCACCCAGAACCCTAACTACTACAATCTACAAGGTGTCAGTCAAAGGCATCTCTCGGATCACCTCTCGGAGCTTGTGGAGAACACATTGAGTGATTTGGAAGCGAGTAAATGTGTTACCATTGAAGAAGATTTTGATCTTTCCCCTCTCAATCTTGGCATGATTGCTTCATATTATTATATCAGTTACACAACAATAGAACGGTTTAGTTCTTCATTGACCAACAAGACAAAGTTGAAGGGACTTTTGGAGATTCTGGCTTCGGCATCAGAGTATGAGCAGCTTCCAGTACGCCCGGGAGAAGAGGATTTGATACGCAAGCTGATCCACCATCAGCGATTTTCCTTCGAGAACCCGAAATATGCGGACCCACATGTCAAGGCAAATGCGCTGTTACAAGCTCACTTCTCTAGGCAGTTGGTTGGTGGAAATCTGGGTTCTGATCAGCAAGAAGTGCTTTTATCTGCTAGTAGGTTGCTTCAGGCGATGGTTGACGTTATTTCCAGCAACGGATGGCTTAGCCTAGCTCTTCTTGCTATGGAAGTGAGCCAGATGGTGACTCAAGGCATGTGGGAGCGAGATTCGGTTCTCTTACAGCTGCCTCATTTCACAAAAGATGTGGCCAAGAGATGCCAAGAAAATCCTGGAAGGAGTATTGAGACAGTGTTTGACTTGG
This sequence comes from Centrapalus pauciflorus, assembly GCA_020465985.1. Lineage (NCBI taxonomy): Eukaryota > Viridiplantae > Streptophyta > Magnoliopsida > Asterales > Asteraceae > Centrapalus > Centrapalus pauciflorus. The sequence continues at coordinate 526,595 of JAANYP010000647.1, read as the reverse complement.
TGGAGATGGAGGATGACGAGAGAAGGGATCTATTACAGATGTCTGATTCACAGCTGATGGATATTGCGAAATTTTGCAACCGTTTCCCGAATATCGACTTGTCGTATGATGTGTATGATGCTGATAACATCAGGGCTGGGGAGGACTTCACTTTGCTGGTGACTCTTGAAAGGGATCTTGAGGGTAGGACTGAGGTTGGGCCAGTGGATGCCCCAAGATATCCGAAAGCCAAAGAAGAGGGATGGTGGCTTGTTGTTGGTGATACCAAAAGTAACCAGTTGCTTGCAATCAAGAGGGTTTCATTGCAAAGGAAGTCTAAGGTGAAGCTTGATAACATTACAGCTCCTAGTGAACCTGGGAAGAAAAGCTTTACATTGTATTTCATGTGCGACTCTTACATGGGATGCGACCAGGAATATAGCTTCTCTGTTGATGTTAAAGCAGCTGCCCCTGATGATGACAGTGGAAGAGAATGATTTTGTAAGTATTATGAAAAATGGGGATTAATGTTTTATCGTTGGTGTTGGTAGCTTGTTGAATTACTGAAATGGTGTTCTTTCAAAACTTTGCAGCCTTTGGTTCTCAGACATCTTCTTCTTTGTTGGAAGTCTGATGAAATAGCGTTGAATGAGGTACTTTATTCTGCTTACTTAGTGCGATTGATGATGTATGTGTGGCTACTAGGCTTGTGAAGGTTACCTGCCCCAAAAGAAAGCATCACTTTCCAGTGCAATATTTTCGTAGTAAATTTAAATTCTAGTTTACCTATTTGTCCATTAACAGCTGTTATTAGATATAGATAGATATTTTGTGGCAGTCTAGATGTTTGGGTATGTTTTATATATTATGGGAAGGAGGGTGTATAAATGTCCTTGTGTTGCTAATATGATGTTTTTCTTTATTCTGGAATCCTATTTGCAAAGGGACCGGGAGAGTTTATTTTCCTTTTTCTTGAGGATATTGTTTCGCCCTTTAACAACTGGTTCGTTCATCTTGCTTTCAGGTGCACTAGGATGACAGCCAGCCTGCCGAAGAAGGATTTTTGAAAACCTGATTACTAATAGTGTCATTGAGTTGTAATGTCTCGTACTAGTACTTTTTGGTGCAAGAAACTTAGAATTTATAAGATGAGAGCCTGGTGGGCATATGTACTTATGATTGCTTTACATAATCTTCTCTGGTGCAGAGTGCTTATTGTTTAGTTTCATCACTCTCACTGGAAGTAGGTCACGAATTCTCTTCCTTTCTTTTTTTTTTTTTCAAATGTGAGTTGCTGATTGTTTCTTTACTTCTTTGCTTGTATACATTAGTGTTGTGTTTGGTAGAGAGAATCTAATGGAAAAAAATAGGATAAAATCAATGGTTTTTTAGTTCATGAGTTTTGAAAATACAATAATCATATGATTGCTATAATTCCTTTTTTTCATTTTTAACTTTTATTTAAATTTTTATTGTTGCTACAGATATAAAAATTGAATTTTAAATTGTAGATTGATAAAACTTGAAAATTCCCAATATATTGATAAAACTTGAAAATTCATAAATAATTTATATAAACAATTCAAGCCTTCTAACTATTTGTTTTCATTTTTCTTTCTTCCTATCAAATTGTGTTTAGTTAAAAAAAACTAGTCATTTTTCAATTTTAGTTTTCAAGTTATAGTAAAAAAAAAAGAGTTTCTATAAAAAGTGAGAACTTGTTTAGATGATAAAGTTTTAGTTTTAAGAATAAGATGAGTGATTATAAAATAAGAAAAATAGAATATGTTAGAAAAAACTAAGAAACAGAAAGAGAGTATTATAACGAAAATACATTGTAGATAATAGAGAGAATATGAAAAGTAGTATTTTACAAAGTGAAATGAAAATTTATGAAATTGTTGTTAAATAAACAAGTTTTTATTTTTTTCGAAAACAAAATGAAAATTTTAAAAATTTTCATCAACTAAACGCAACCAATCGCGGATAGATGCTTTGGAGATGTTAAGGGGCATTGATAAGTTTTCTATAGTAATGTGTTGTATATGTGTCTTATCCCTATATTTTTTTTATAATGCGTTCTAGCTAATTTTATTAACTTTACCATCTAAAACAATCCATTCAAAGTTTAAAACCAAAAAACTCAATGGTCCAATATCTATTACGAGTTGTTTGGTATACAGAAATGAAAACAAAGAACTTGTTTGATTAGGTTCGAAAATTTAGAGATAGAGAATGAAAAGCCATCTTTATAGTTTAAGAATAGGGATATTTGTGCGAAAAAAAAAAAAAAAACTTTTAAGTTATAACATTTTTGTAATTAAAACCCCAATTGTTTTTCATTCCACAAAAAAACCCCAACCGATTAAAACTTATCAAAATAAGGTTTTATTTTCAAAAAAAATAAAAAATGACTTGCAACCTGATGAACCGTTTGCAATCTGCTGACTAACCATTCGTCTCTGATAACTTGCTTGTGACTTTCAATAAGTTACAACCGGTAATATCTCAATTCCTTGAGATTTTACCGGTTGAAGGTTTTTTTGTGCAATGAAACATGGTTGAAGGTTTTAATAACAAAAATGGTCGAATTTGTTTTTTTTTTTTACACAAATATCTCTTAAGAAAAAGAAGTGTTCGTCCTATTCTACCAACGCTACCCCATCTGACGTGTTCAAAATTGTGATTACCAAGGAGTTGGTATACCCTTGCCTTTAGTTCCTAACAAATCTTAAAGCTTCTAAAGAAAAGTGAATCAAAATTGATAATCTTAAATTAGGTAAACTAGGAATTTACTTTAAAAAAGTTTAATTGTTACGTTCTTATCATCTTATATAAATTACTTACTCCTGTAAGTAAAAGTGCACGAAAATCTGAATATCCAATTTTGATCCGAAATCAGTTTTGGTATAACAAGTTTTTTTTGTAACTAAACTAGTTTTTATTTGATCCAGTTTTTCAACTGGTTTCAAATTTATTTGGACCACCGATTTTTTGCAGGATAAAAACCAGTTATATGAAAAACCGGATTTTTACTGGAAAGAACCGATTTTCGAGCTTGAAAAATTATAGCCGTTGGGACAAAAAAGTAACCGTTTATGACATTTTTTGGGCAAAAGAATTACAATTTTGGCACCCCAAACTTTTACAAAAATAGATAGAAATTGTATTTAGTTGATCACACTTAATTCTAAATACTTTCGATTGATATTTTCGGTATCACGAACTCTCGTAATTTCGTAAATTTTAAAATTTCTTTTTCTTTCTTCTTATATGGCTATTAGTATTTAGTAATACTCACGATACAATGAGATAATCTTCCATCGGGAGAAATTCAGAAGTCGTAAGAGTGTTCGAGAACAAACGAAACAAAAAAATTTGGGAGCATTACGATTTGTGTGAAATATCGAACGGTTCAAACAAAGATCGTTGCAAACTTTGTCACAAGTTTATTTGCAGCCGAAGGAAACACGCATTTGAGAACCCATATTACGAAAGCATGCAAGGCACTTCGTATGCGATCCGATCCGACTCAAGCAAACGTTAAAAATGTGACGTGTTGCGAATGAAAAATGATTTTGAGTTTTCAAAAACATAATTATTGTGTTTCGTTAACTTGCGACGTTTGAAGTTCCCTCACAACACCGTAAATTCTTTTTAAGTCGTTACGGCATATTGGTTGGATACCCAAAATTAACATATAATGAAAAAAACAATGGCGTTCAAATTATTTGGCAAACCACATACCAGTGTAAATTTATTTGCAATTTTGAAAAGAGTTATTTGTTTTAATAAATTAAAAAAAACAAAGTTTTTTTCTATTTTCTTTCAAATAATACAAACGTAATGCCGAGATCAAAATTATTATTATCATATATTTTAGATGGCGTATATTTTCATCGACAATAAGTTTGTGATTGTGACTGACTGTGACTGTGACAATGTGGTGCGAGGGTTTTGTTGGTGTCTGGGATTACAACTCTTGTGTTGTGGAATGGAAGAATAAACTGCAACACATTTCGATAATTTCATTTTTAGTTAAAGTTAAATTTTAATAAAAAACAGTTACTATTATTATAATAAATTAGAGGTTGTATAATTTCATTTTATTAATTATTAAATTTAGTTAAAGTTAAATTTTAATAGAGTGAATTTGATTTAATTTACATTAAATTAAAATGTAGTAAATGAAATAGTAATTTAAAAAGATGACAAGTAACAAATTAAAAAAGAAGATGACAACTAACAAACATTAAATGTTTACTTATTTAATAATATACTAGAGTTAAATTCAAAAATAAACACTTATAAATATGTAAAATATAATAATTATAAGAATAGCAGAGTTTGTTTAATGTTAGTTAATTAGTTTTTAAATTAATCATATTAGATTTGCTTTAAAATTTATACCAAATTTAGTAATTAAAGTGAAAAAAGAAAAGAGTGACATGTGACAAATGAAAAGAGAGTATGACACATGACAATTAGTTAATCATAGTATAGAATGATATAGATATAAATTATAAATATAGATATATAGGAAAAGAGTGAATATAGATTTTAACAAAGATAAAAGATCTTTAAGAAATCGTAGATGCCAAGAGACAACTTTAATCACAGGGCACACTGCCTCTATCAGCCACGATAAGACTTTCGATGCCAGGGGGAGGATCAAGCACATCTTCGTATTCATCATCATCAACGATAGCAAGTTTCGCAAGAAAAGCCGCACACTTGTTTTCTTCAGGAGTAATTGAATTTAGAGTGATCCCATTTTTCTCGACTAGCTTCTGGTAATTCAATATCTTAGCTCTCCAGACAAGACTTTTCGTAAACTTATCAACCGGGTTCTTAAGGATATCAAGTGCAAACAATGAATCGGTTTCCAATGTGGTATTTTGTAACCTTAGGCTATCGACTAGCTCGATTCCTTTAAACATAGCCAATAATTCAGCCTCGTGTTTAAAACCAGTTTTACAATGACCCATGAATCCTCTGATCCAACAGCCTCTTTCATCCCTCAAGATTCCACCGTATCCACTTGAATCCGGCGATGGCGGCTTCTCGCTACTAACAACACATGTATTCAGCTTGAATGAACCTGCATTCACCAAAAGCCAACAAATATTTTTTTAATAAAGAAGATTAATACATGAGACCCAAATTTCAGTTCAAACAAACACATGAAGTTTATAATTAATTAATAAAATCTATAAAAAGAAAGGAATTGATATGCATACCCATTGAAGAACCCATATTTGGAAGTTGATTGATGTCTGGTCTGTTACTTATAAGAGATGGGAGAGGCTTTTCAACTTTCATATTTTGTCCTTTGAACTACCTAATGAGAAAGAAACTCTTGGAAGTTGAACCAACACTCAGATTGACTGAGTGGACTGTTGGTTAATTTGGTCATTTCCCAATACTTCTTCCTTTGATGATGAACAAAGTACAATCAACCACTCCATCCGTACAAGATTATCAAATAAGCCAATAGCCTCTAATGTGATTGTAACTTCAAAGCATTGATTTTGAAAGCCTTATTGCTTTTTTGTCTTTTTCTTTTTTATGTTTGATAGAGAGCTTCTAAGAGCTTTTAGAAGCTTTTAATTTGAATAAGTTCGACTAAAAAAAATAAAAGCTTTGTTTGGAAGGGTACATAGAGCTTTCATTTTCTAAAAAATAAGCTCTTTTTTAAAAAGCTAGTAGAAGTAGCTTTTGAAAAGCTCCGGAGCTTTTAGTCAACAATATTTACTTTTTTACCCTTCTATTAATTATAAACTACCACATTTAATTAATATTAATGTCCTTTTAAGTAATTTAATACTAAAAACTACAGCTACAGCTACTTTTACCAAACACATTTATAAAACTAAAAGCTCTAGCTCTTTTAAAAAGCTTCAGCTACTAAAAGCTCTACCTCTATTAAAAACACAAAGCTACAGCTAGTTTTGCCAAACATACCCTACATACTATATAAACGTCTATCCAAATCCCTTATAATTTTTTTTTTTGTCCATCTAAAGTCTCTGTTTGGGGCAAAGTAATTTAGGTTTAAGAGTAAATTAGTTTATCGTTAAAAAAAAACTATAATTATTAATTATGAAATTATCATTTTAGCTCCACCTTTTGTTTCATGTCCCCGTGATGTGGTTATTTTTGGTTCCATTATCATAAGGTTTCACACTAACGAATTTAAATGCGAATTTTTTTTTTTTTTTTTTTGGGATAAAAACATCCAATGGTTACAACAATTGACAAATAGACATGGTATAGTAGATATAAGACCAGCAATGAAAATTTAATATGGTCAAGACTGAAGATCAGCAAGATCTTAAAGCACATGTCATTGGATATATATTTACAGTCATTACAAACTTGTTGAAGCTCATAATTCTACGAAGCCTTTTGATCACAATCCTCAAATTAAGTTAATTTGTGACCAAACTATTAATTATTCTAACAACATTACATTTTAGACGCAACCCACATCATGCTCCATACACTTCTAGAGACTGGGTAGTTTACACAGTACCTATCCTGATAGGATTTGTGCAGAGAAATGTTCATTCGCTTTGCTCAATCATGACATTTCTGTTCACGTAATCCAGATATCCCTGCCAAAGACCACAAACGAATTCAGATGCAAGGCCTTCACACAAGCACATGTGAAAACCATTTATCATCTACCATGAGTTTTCAGGCAAAATTATACAGGCAGAACAAAAGTAATAATACCTGCAGTATTCCAACAGCAGCAAATTTGTCGCTTATTGTTTTTGCTTCTTTTGGGTGGAAGTTTAATGGCTTCAACAATAGGTCAACATTCTGTTACCAACTTAAGCACGTCAACAACAATTTTGCCATACTTGCAAATTACAAGGAGAGTCATTACAGATTTAGAGGCATCGATGGATCTAGCATATAAATAGGATTCGAGCATGCAAACACTGAAAAAAGATTTTATCGTGTTTTGCAGAGTAAACAAAAACAACAGTTAAAACAATCTTTGGCTTCTCTAAAGCAATAGACTTTCGAGTTCACTAGAGATGATTAGCAACAGCTGAAAATTCCTCATTAAAAAATGCAGAATAATACACACAAAGTGCTCACCTTTGTTGTGAAGCACTCATCCCAAAAAGTATATCGTGCATCTTCAAGTTTCCCGGTTTTACAAAGGTCATCAATGAATACTTTCACTTGGGTAGCCTAATAGAAATGCAGAAATAGAATTATCAATCTGAAAGTGAATAAATGAGAAGGTCACCAAGTCATAAAATGAGATAAGAGCTTACGCCTGGGCTGTTCCTTTGTCTGTCATATGGGTATCCAACAATAAAAGCCGACAGAGAGAGTTCTGATATCTGCACATGAAAGAGGATAACAAACATTTTATATGCAAACTTCAGAAGTGACCCTTAGACATGATTAAAAATAAGAGTACTTAAATCATAGATCATGGACTAGTGATCAGAAAAACTATACATAGTAGGTAAAAGAAAGCATTTGTGTTCTGCATCAGGATAAAATAAAAGTTAACAAACTAACCAGATTTTGAAAATCAATAGCCATCAAACCAATATTGGTTTTCTTCCTAACCAGAACACTGCAGCATATAAGAACTGGTTTATCTCATGCATATTGCAAATATGTATGAACCATAAATTTTAAAGTAGATTTAAAGAACCATAAAAAAGAAAGCGCCAACATAGTAGCACTTATACAGTTTGCAGGAAACAAGGTGTATGGAGTGCTGTGAAAAGTTACTTATTATAAAGAGCAGAAAAGAAACCAAAGTAGACATTTTGGGCCCATATCAGATGTCCCAAGAACTTTAAATTGATATACTTACTTCTATAGGGAACCTTATATCAATTAGTATGTTATCCCGAAGTTAATATGCCCAGATGGTCAGCAGACAAGCACAAACTTTAAAGACGACAAAAGATAATAGTCGCGTATACTTTTCTTTTCATCACCATGATATCGTTAGAATTAGCTCTATGTTCACATTAACCTTACAACACATCCATTGATAATTGTGCACTCGCAACCATGGGCGGACCGAAGTGATAAATAGGGGTAGCACGTCTCACCAGTCCTCTCCCCAATAACCTTGTTTTGTAGTGTAAATTTTATAAAAATTAGTTGTGCAACCAACAATTTTATGAGTGTGCAACCAATCTATTCAATTATTGAATAAATTCTCAAGTGTGCAACTTAATTATAAAATTTATAACCTCAAATCTAACAAATAAATTAAAATTTGAATACCTAAATAAGCAAAAAAAAAAAAAAAAAAAAAAAAAAAAAAAAACAGTCAAACTTTTAAAACCTAGTGATTTAATAAAACTCAAACCCAATATATGTTAAAACCCAAAACACCTAAGTATCTAAATTTAGGGTTAATCTTCAGGAATTATAATAAATGAAAGTAATGAAGCAGTTAGCAGTAACCGATCGATTCCAGAAGATTAAACATCGCAGAAGGCAACTATAAGATTGTACGAGTCTACGAGATAAATTTTACTTATTTACTTGATTAGCTTGTTTGATTAATAGCATTTTGTTTTTATATCTTTTTGTCTATTTGACATATACTATTTTAAATGATTTATTCTTGTTTGTTGGTCCGACCCGACCAATTCTAATTAATTAAATTATCTAACCAGTAGTAAGACCTAGATTGTGCAACCAGCGACTCCCGATCCAGGGTCCTTCACTGCTCGCAACAAATTCATACCTTAAAGGTGAAGCAACTTCATTGTTAAAATCTGAAACCGCCAAACCAACATACTTGTCACCAACATCCAGACCAAGCAATCGCCCTCGTTGTACAGCATGCAACTTCATCAAGTCCTGGTACAAGCTGAGTGGTTTCATGTACTTCATCTACAAATCCATTATTCAGAAAATTAGTGCTATCCGAAGAAACAAAGTATACAATGTTTCTAATACTCGAGATTCTAAATTCTCACAAAATATTTAACTTTGAAAAATGGTACCCAATTGCAAAACACGATACAAATTATTCACATAATATAACCCTGTCATTGCTCATTAAGTATTACTCCTACATAGAATCCACTTTTCTAATAATTTTATAATGATTCATCAGACCTTCACATATAAGGTGTACCCCTCTCTTTGAATAGGACTATAAGGTAATATGAAACAAAGTAAGAAGAAAACGACATGCTACAAAGGTTGGTGTATCTTAACCATCTCTTCATTAAGATCGATAATTCAAGTAGTACCAAAGAGGCAAAAATGAAACCTTTTCATATTTAAGATCTCCATCCATCCCCATTCCCCAAAAAACATAGAGAGCACAAAAGGAACAAACAACCAACAAAAACAGAAGGTTCCAATATACTTGCTTTTCTTGAAATTTCCAACTTTTTATGTCAATTTTCAGTGCAGAACTGACAACCCCTAGTATACTGTTTCCTAAGCGAGTGCATACAAAATCAACCCAAGTACCTATCAGACCAAAACGAGAACAAAGTTATGGGCCGTTTGCCATTTTCATCAAGTGATGCAAATCAAATTCCGGCCCACGATTAATTGGAATGGAAACGCCAAAATTTGGTTCAAGCATTTTTACAAACAGTTGGTGAGCAGCAGCCAAAAGAAGAAACAGAGATGTCTGGACATGAGCAGGTGTATGTATAGAAATAAATTAAATAAGCGTCCTCACCATTGTAATCGCTTAAAGAAATTAAATAAGCTTCAACAGTAAAGCCTTTGTGAGAGCTGCTGGAAATTTTCAGCCGAACGTTAAATTACGAACAAATTCCCTTCACACCTTCCAATATGAATCTTTTGAGCAGGCGAAAGGAAGAGAGGGAGAGACTTTCTTCCCTTTGTTGGGGCTGCAAGTTCACGCAAAAGTTGAAATCTTGACGAAGCAATATGAAATTTAGGCACGGTTTGGATCGCAGCAACCGAAAAACCTAGAAGCCGAGCCGTTTAACTCCTTGATCCAAAACCGAAATATCATGCGGCAGATTATGTTTTTATTTTTGAAAACCATGAATAACTGAACTAAATCGACTATATATATTTAGTTCGTAGTTTCTATTTAATTTCTTCTTTTTTTTGAACGGCAAACTATCCTAGTCCTAGTTCTAAACTAGGACTTTACCACCAGATTTACTTACTCCACCTTCATTTAAACTTGCTTTCGATGGGGATCGAACCCGTGACCTCTCCCTTATAATGTCACCCTCTACCGCTAGGCTAAAGGCCCTTTGGTTTTAATTTCATTTAGTCAGTCTAATATATAAAATACTATATTTTCAAATAAATTTATTATTTAATTGTTTTGTTAAATACATAACTTTCAAGATTTATAATCAAATATTTTACAACAACTTTATACTTAAAAAGAATTAGTGTTTAAGAAATGATATATTTCTATAATTTTATTTGCTTTTAAGCATACAGTGAGTAACCAAAGATCAAATAACCGAAACCGAATTTACATTTTAACTACTAACCAAACCGAATCGAACCGTGCACACCCCTGGATCGCATTAATTGAAAACAATGAAATGATAGTTTTTAAAATAGGGAAAATTATGCCAAAAAAAATCATAAAAGTATATAAAAATATTTCGATTAAGTCTCCGATTTAATTTTTTGTCTGATAAGTCCCAAACTGCTTAAAGCTTTTAAATTCACACCACAACCTGCTATAGCAAATTAACATGTTTTAACCTATTTTGTATAAACCATCAAAGTATAAAGTTTTTTCGATTAAGTCATTCACTAATTTTGTTGTTATTATTGATAATCTTTTAATTATAATAAAGCTATTAAATTTATATATATATATATATATATATATATATATATATATATATATATATATATATATATAGAATATGGTTCGTGTGAGTACCTAAAAAATGCAGAGTACCGTGAGTACCTGTGAACACACGGGTTTTATATGTGAACATGCTCCGAAAAAAGTTTTTTTTTTTAAATTTTTTTTCATATTAATTTAGATACAAATAATATAAGCCTATTCGTAAAAGATTACACACATTCACACTTTCTAGCCTCTTAAAAGTCATGTGAACGTGAAAAAATTCATGTGAACATGCTTAGCTGTGAACATACGTTCACAACAGTGCAATTCATGTGAACTTGCACGTTTCACATAGTTTCAGTGTGTGTTTAGGTTTGATTTTTTGCAAGTAGTCTTATATTATTAATTTAAACATGATTATGAAAAAAATTTTCAAAAAAAATGGTTTTAAGCGTGGTACCTCCGGTACTCCGCAAAACTAGTGGTACTCATTTGAACCCAAATCTATATATATATATATATATATATATATATATATATATATATATATATATATATATATATATATATATATATATATATCTAATATTTAGTGTTTTAGAAAGACTAAATAAAATTATAAATAGAAGCTACTAGCTTGTCTAATTGTGTGTGCGTGTTTTGGTGTCCCGTGATATGTCAATTTTGGTTTCGAACCAAATGGTTCAGTTTGGTTTCTTGATATTCTGATTTTATTTGAACACTCCAGTTAAAAATATGACGTTTTAATGTTGAGTGAAACTAATTTCTAAAAATTAAAAAGTACGTGGGATCCAACCTCACTCAATAACAGTGTAACACCATTAAACCAAGTTTTATATACTTATTTAAATAAATGTAAAGTCCCCTTGTAAACATTCTTGTTTTTTTTCGTTGGTTGGTCATAATTTGAAATCCTTGATGCTGCGTTTAGCAAGAATTTTTGGTTTCGAGATGGTTTTTAAAAAAACATATTTTAAATATGAAAATGTGTTTAGACGTGTTATAAATAATTCTTGTGTTTTATTTTTTCAATCTCCTTTTATAACATAGATTTGGATGACTAGATTGAAAACCTTAAAACGTGTTTTCAAGTATATTTGTAAATTTAAAAACTAAAAATTGAAAATATCAAAAAACAATAGACATGAATGCATTTTTTAAAAACCGTAAACATGACGTCTAAACAGGCCCCATTAATCAACCTTTCATAATTGGAAGTGATTTCATAAAATATGCTCATCTTGTTTCTCAACGTCACCAACCTCAATAGCTTGGACATCATTGCATCAATTATAGAATCCAGAAGAGCAAAAAATCGCATCTTTGTCAGCAATTTATTGTTGTTATACTTATGAGCAATTGGTTGGTGTTACACTTGTGGCTAAAACAAAAGCTGAAAATTCTAGTTTGTCAAGGAGAGGGGAAAAAAGAAAGTTACATCCAGATGTAAACCCTAGCAACAATTAAATGAAATAATGATTAAATTTCCATTTAACCCAACACGGAGACTTCATTAATGTACATGAAAAAATGGAGAAAAAATCTCAAGCTCTACACGTCTTTTAGCCGCTCTTCTAAAAGGCTTTCGGTTTCTCCATAACAGGCGTTCAATGCCACTACGTCGCCTGGTACTAATGTCATTGCTTTCTGCTATCTTTATCTTTCCGGTTGTATTTGATTTGGATCTCTCAGTTTCCCTTCTTAACACTACTGGTCTTGGAGATGGTGTTTGAGGTTCTTCACATTCGCCATTTGACCTGTTAAAGCATCTGACATGTATAAGATCTTTACCAGAACAAATGAGTCATTCTACAACAGCAATCCGTTTCGGTTTTTGAGATCAAAAGTCAAAACTACTGATTTTGAACCTTAAAAACTGATATGAGCTTCTATGATCTTGGGGGAAAAAACATTGTCAAATAGGAAGTTTACCATATTAAATAATAGCAAAATCACATCAGTTTTTGGAAATTAGTAGTATTAGTAGGGTTGACCAGAAAAGTCGATGGTGATAAAATTGTATGTACCAGCTTCAAATCTGAAGTCAAATGATCAAAACATCAAACTCTTTTCTTTATGAAATGTTTGTTTACAATCAAAAACCAAAAGTAAGAATCTGTGCTCAAGAGTATTTTGCATAAATGTAAATGTATTTCTTAAAAGCTGTTAGAAACGAGTTATTCATATAGAAGGTTTGAAAGAATGCACTTGCCTTTCTTTTTCTATCAAGGATGAAGTACATTTATCCACATCTGCAGTATCAACCTTACATGCAGGACAAACGTAACTCTTTGGTGCTGAAGATAAACTGATACAATCAAAGTGGTACCATTCGTCACATTCATCGCAAGCAATCATTGGTCTCTGATCATAGGGCCTCCTACAAATGCAGTAAAGCATACTACGTTCTCGCAATAACTGCAGTCCCAAAAAACATAGCACAATAAGAACAACTGATGCGAAAATTAATAAAATGAATTAGTCATGCTACAAAAATGAGATCCTCTTTTTTGCTTGTTACCTTAAGTTCCTTGTCCATGTGCACAGGAAGATTTTCTCCTTCTGCTACTAGTTCAAAAACTTTATGCAATTCAAGTGCACCAGAATCTACAGAAACCTGTTCAGTAGTAGGCAAAGATATTAAATGACTTGCCCCATAGCAAAACTGTAAAGGTGTAACTGAGCCAAGCTACTTTTGAGCTACTCAAACCTAAATTTGAGAGCTCATTTAATAAACGGCTCAAGCCCGGGCTTTACACATTGAGCTCACGAGCCTAAACGAGTCAATATATAATAAACATACTTAAATTATAAAATATATAATATGTAAATTAAATTGTATATTAAAAATCACAAACACACGCACGCACGTCGCACATATATATAACACTCTTAAATTATATAATAATAATAATAATAATAATAATAATAATAATAATAATATATATATATATATATATATATATATATATATATATATATACGAGCCAACCCCAAGTCGAGCTCGAACCTATAAAATCATTCGTGAGCCAAACTTGAGCTTTACACACAAATCTCAAAAAGAGCCAAGCTCAAGCTCGAGCTTAATGGGCTTGAGCCAAACTCGGCTTGTTCCTCTAATCAAAAGTTTGTTTAAAAAGGGCAATTTTTTTTTTTTTTACCTTTTTGGCCTTAACCGCCCACTGCAAACCGATATCCTTTATTGTCACAAGTCTATGCCAGAAATAATCTTCCAAAGGAACGCTTATAGTGAGACCCTGCAATATAATCATAAAACAGTCAAATCTCCAACATGCTTCAATTTATGCAAACAAGTCATTCAAGGATTAATATAAAATACTAAAAGTAACGCATATAATTTCTTGTAGATAGCATAGCATATATCCTTGATGTAAATGGCAACTAAAAATCAAACATGTACAAATTATGCAAAGAACCACCAAACTACAAGTTTTTTTTCGAGAAGTCCCTCGTTCATTTTTTTTGTCTGACAAGTCCCTTAACCGTTAAAACTTATGAATCTTGAATGTTACAGATTACAACCGGTTAATGCGCTTGTGTGGCATGCACATGTGACATGGCATCCACATGGCAAAATTTGCATATGTGGCAGCCATGTGGCAAATTTATATAAAAACGAATTGTTTTTAAATTTTTTAATAATAACATTGTTAAAACAATTAAAAAAAGAAAAAAAATCAACCCATTCAACAACCGGCTACCTCCTCTCCCATCTCCCTCGGCTCTCCTCCAAAACCAAGTGCATACCTCTTTCAGTAGCCGCTGAATCTGGTGAATTGAAGGCTTTGGTGAACCTTTTAATAACTTTGATGCTCGGACTCTCCACGAATTTCTTGCTAATGCCAACTCAAATTTGCAATTACTTTGCTGATCATAGATCCCAGCCACTTCTACTGCCTGTAGGGCAAGAAGTAGGAAACATCATATAAGTTCAAATTAAAGAAGTTAATCATATAATACCCTTGGCAAAAAAAAATGTGTAAGATTAGCGAAAAACATAATAGCTAATTTATTTAGAATAGCTAAAATTGATACAATTAAATGAGATATGAGATATGGAACATGCATTTCTAGAGAAGACAAGGAGAAAGCTAAGTTTACCTTTAAAGCAGTGGAGAGTTTCAAAACAACTAGATTTGGGTCATTGCCTAGAGAAGACAACGAAAAATCTACGATTTCAGTCAAGCAAGCTTTGTATGCCAGAGCTTTCTCAACAATTTTACGTAATACTGCCTTTTCCTCAACCCTGAAAAGATAATCTCGTCAGCAGGAACTAAGCTTAAATCTATATAATAAAGACTAATGCAAATCTTTATGTTCTAATAAAACAAAATGTTTCTTGCCACATATCACTCTCTCCGTAACCTGAAACTTTCATTTCCCGCCTTTTTTCATAATTTAATATTGTGAGATAAGTGACTTGAATTAGTTGTAATAGTTCAGGGGGTTTAGTGCAATTCCCTGATAGTTTGATTAGAGTTAGTCTTTGTTAGTTTTGTAGTTTTTAGTGTAAGTCCTATGGGTTAATGAGGACAATAACTCGAATAGTCATGTAACCCATCTTTGAAAGTGAAAATGAATTTTGTTCTCTTGTTTTCGTTTCACATTTGGGGTTCCTGATTTTGTGAGTTCTTGAGTTTGTAATTTCGTTTCTGATTTCCTAACAAGTGGTTTCAGAGCCAAATTGATCAAACCTATCTGACTTTGTAGTCCGCTTTGAGTGTTGCAATCGGATTTTGCAATCGATTTCAGTAATCATTCAATTGGGTGAGACACAGTCAATTATTGGTGATCGATTCAAGGTGGAGCTCTTGAATCAAGCAATCAGTGAGGTCAACTGAAGATTTCAGCCAACAATGTTGACACTGGGGTTCAATTGAAGAAGTCGCACTGGAAAACTGAAATTAGCGAACAAGTCTGTGGAATCGCATTCTTGGAAATCAAGTTCTTGAATCGATCCTAGTTGTTCTGGTTGATTTTGATGATTGAGAATTTTTGAAATTGACTTTGATTCTGGAATCAGAATTAGCTATTTGACTTTTAGCAATCGCTTCAGATTTCAGATTCTGAAACTGGCGTTTTCCGTCCTAGGTGGAGACCGACCTCAGCCATTGATATTGAATATTGATTTTGATTTTGAAAGGCGTTGGCAATTGACACTTTTTGAAATTGGCCTTCATGGGTGTGCAATTGAGTTCGGTTTTCTGTTTTTTTGGTGGTGATTGATATTGGCTATTGATTGGGACATCTTGTTCTTTGTTTTCGGTACGTCAATTTTTTGGAATCGTGGGTGTTAGTTTGGTTACTGATTTGGTTCACTTTCTTGATTCTGGTTTTGTGAGTCGTCGACCGAACAATTAAGAGGTTACAACATCTGAATTTCCCTTTGAATTTTAAGAGAAAGAGACTAGTCTGAATTAAAATTCAGATGCTCTTAATTTCAGACTTGAAGACCTCCTCTTAATTTCAGACATGGTTTTCAGACTTCAGACGTTTAACCTCTTAAAAAACAAATACCACCTAAATGTAGATTTTGTTTATACTTCAATTTTAAGGTTTTGACTATTTAACTATGTTCTAAGTTCCACCCTATATGTGTTGAGTTTAAGTTTAAAAAAAAAATTAATTATAGTGTAAAAGATAAAGTTATGTATGTTACATAAACCATAATATGAAGGCTTGTCTTTTACTTTTTTACATGCAAATTGACATCTCGCATTGATTAAGAAAGAAAATTTTGTAGTTGTAAAATATTATAAAGATTTAAGTTTGTCTTAAATTTTCATAAGTTGGATCAAACTACATTTTCCGAATTTCATGTCTAGATGAGTTTAAAGCTTGTATATCTAATTTTAAGTTAAAAGCATAATTTCTTCTTACACTGAAAAAAATCCCACATCTATATATAAAAATAATAATAAGTTTTGAGTTGAAAACCTATTTTTAATTTTCATCAATTTAAAGTAACTTCCGCATTAATGGGGATAGAAACTTTAATAGTTATGAAATATTATAAATTTTGAAGTTAAACTTATTCTTCTGTAAGCTAGATGAATGGTATATTTATTTTTTACAGAAAGGATAACTATTTGTGTACGTTATTTTCAATTTATATTGTTAAAAAAAGTAAGTAGATGTTAAAAATCCCATGTAATATACATGGGTAATAAACTAGTAGCGTACGGAAAATCTCAAAGCTCAAAAGCACTGTTATCAACAAAAGAGAGAAGATTTAGAAAAACAGCATGGTATGGAAGTTAATCAATCACAAAGGAATAAACTCTTACCTACATATAAAAAAAGATAAAAAGAAAAGACAATCATACGTGTGAAAGTTGAAACATGGGTAGCAATAAAAAGAAAAGACAATTGAATGCAGATTGAAGATAGGGAAGGTACTTACTCCACACATAGGTTATCAGCATCAGATAGAAGCTCTGTAAACATATCCAGCTCAGGACGTTTTGCATCAATTTTCTGAATACCATATGCAAGTCAATCAAACAGGACAAAAATTCAGTCACGATGAACAAAGTAGATCATACCAGCCGAGAGATTTTTCCGCTTTCAATGATATGGCAATAAGGACATATGTGAGCAGTTGCATGACTTGTACCACCTGGTTTTACACACTGCGTATGGTAGCTGCATGCATGGTCAGAAGTTAATAACTAAAAGTGTTGCAATTAATAATTAAATAATGTAACATTACAAAAACAAATTAATATCATCTAAAATCCTGTGCTTTAAAAGGCTAGCCTCAGGCTCAGTGAGGCGCGAGGCCCGATGAAGCCTAAGGCCTTGCACAGCACAAGCTGCTGCGCCTCCTTATTGCTTCATTAATTTTTAGTCCAAAAATAGAAATAAAATTGAGCCCCTCAATGATAACTTTTTTAAATAATTCAAAACTTTAGTGATGAAGATTGTGTGTATTTTATATATTGGTAATTTAGATTTTCAGTTGTTAAAGTGGTATTAATGTGTTGCTATAAGTGAAATATGCACCAAACAAGTGTGCCTCACATACGTGATGCGTGCGCCTCACGCCTCGGGCTCCACGGCCCTTTTCACAATGGTGTGCCTCACGCCTTTCAAAACCAAGCTAACATCAACTTTTCATTTTTTCCCTCTATACCATAAAGGATATTCTCTTGTTAGGTCAAAATGTTGCGGGTTTTGTTAGTTAAAGAAATACGAATCATTGCAGCTTACCATTCCAAGCACACAGAACAGGTCATGAGATCCTGATCCCGAGAGTCATTTGAGCAAAACATGCAAAGATTAATTTGGTTGCAGCCAGACTTGTTATACACATACAAAGATCTGTCTAGAGTATCTATGATCTGCAGATCATGAAAAAAAGGGATCAGAATATCAGTTAATATAGTATGGTTTTAAGCTCATTGATGATGTCATTGGATCTATATGGAGTTCTTTTAATTTGCATAACATTCAAAAACATTCCTCGTATATAAACATGTTGATTAATATGAAACTACAATTTGCAAATATATTGAAGAACATAGTATACCCGAGAGAGAGCTATGATTATCAGATGATCATCACCAACTTTAACCCCAAGTACATCTCTGCCTCTGCGCTTCCACTCTTTGACCCTTTGTACTTCAGATCCAACCATGTCCACTTCTATGCAATTGAAAGCATCGCTGCTGCCAAGTCCCTGCATCCATTAATGTTAATACCATCTATGTAAAATGCAAACTGAAATATCAAGAGACTATATTACTAAAGAATCATTTGAAATTAACGAGCTTACAAAGAGAAATGAAGATGAATAATATGTTAAAAATGGCAACCTTAGGAGTATAAGTTTACCCCTTTGTAAGTAAAAAAGGAAGGTCACATGTATTTCTGAATAAATCCAAACAGAGAAAAAGTGAATAAGGAAAAAAAAAACATTGAAAGAAGTTTCTCAATGATGCAACAAAACTTTGACTTCACTGTGCATTGATATCAATCGTCTCAACAACACAAGTATTTCTGAACTGATGGATTGGGTATTCAAGATGATCGAAGTAACACTTGCAAGATTACTGGCAGAGTTGACTCTAATTCAAAGTCATGAGATCAATAGTAAAACATTAATGTTTGCTGATTTAAAGACGTGCATCTATGCTAAGTTATGATGGCAATTAACAAGTTCATTCAAAAACAAAAAAGGTGACATTTGAGGATATACATATATATATCACCTCGAGCTGCAGTAATAAAGACCATGATCGATTTCCAGTGCTGTGATTGAAAAATGCTCTCACTTTGTCCACCCATGCACTACACGAAGACAATGTCGGTTGAAAAAGATAATTAGCATCCAGTAAAGTCAAATCTACAATAATATAATCAGTATGAGAAACATAAAGGAACAGGATATGATAATTGATGATATCATTTAATATGCCTACCAACATATAATACAGTTCTTCCATGATACGTTAAACCTTCTTCAATTAACCACCCAAACGAGTAGCATGGGTTCAAATTCTTTACAACAAAGCATCATTGCAGATAGCAAAATTATAGCCATGTATAAAGCAATAAATAAAAACAAAATATACAATGTGGTTGGCTAGTGGATCGTAGTAGTGCCAAAACAAGTAGGCTAGGTCACCTAAACTACATATTTATCGCTTCTTTCGTCATGGACAAGTGAGGCCTAACTAGTTTGGTACATCCACTAATTACAGTACGTTTGTTTTTTTGGAATTTATCAACTTCCATACCTCAAAACAAATCACATGGATACTTCAGTTTTTCAGATTCAAAATGTTTAGTTAGTGCAGTAAGCAAGTGTTAAATACAGTTTTTTATTACCATCAAGTTTGTGATTCGAATTGCATACAGCCCACTAGGTGGTTATAAGTGGACGTTGTGGCTCAAATTTGGCCATCAACCAATGCTAAAAATAGCTTGTTTTACCACCAAAACAACTCTTAGTAATTTGAAAACTATATTTCCATAAAATAGTTTCATCGAGTTATTTGAGCACAAACTAGACTCGAGCTCATTCAACTTAAATGTTATCAAGTTCAAGCTCGAGAATAAAAAATGAGCTCAACATATAAGAAGTCAAGCTCGATAGGGAATTGACTCGTACTCTTATCGAGCTATTCAAGCCCTATTTCCGTGTAAATATTTTTAGGTTAAACTCAAACCAATTTTGATTTATTGAAAATAGTTCTTATAGATATTTTGGAACTATTTAAAATTTCAAGTTAAGCTTGCTCTATTTAGCATCATAGTTCCAATATTTTCTGGCCATTCGAGATTGAATCTTACTCTGTCCTTCATTAAGAAACCCTAAGAAGGAAGCTTAAGCATGCAAACAAAGAAAATTATAGCTGCTTTTTACAGAAACCATAAGAATTATGGTAATGTCCATGTCAAATTTCTCCCCATTAAGTCATAATGCATCTGCTTGCTTCCTGACCATTTGATTAAGATCTGTCTCTTCTAAAATGACATCAATATAAAGAAGGATATATGCACAGACAATGAACAGATCTTTCTATTATACATTGCAAGTTCTTTGATTGGTTATATTTATTTAAAAGAAAAAAAACCTTTCGGATTGGAAGCAGCAATGCTATGTCACAATGTGCCTCATTTCAACTGTGTTCCAAAAAAAGAAATACAATGACATATGACATTATGGAGGTGTATTTCCTTTTATATTATTAATTTCCTTAATATAAGGTATAGTTAAAACAAAACGCAAACTATAAGTATTTATTTTATAATAACCAAGCAAGTTTGTTTGGAAAAATTAAGTAATAACAGACGCAAAGGTAAGCAGTCTTTCAACAGGTCTAGAAAAGACTGATAAATGATGTAAAAAATACAATCTTCTGCAAACGTTCTTTAATCCCTCATATAAAGGGAATAGAAATATCTTTTGTTACTAAACACTAGAGTAAACCTTCATGAGCCAAGGCCCATGTGGATCTACATTACTGCATCAGCATTTGAGGTAGCCATTCCAGGTTTTTGCATGCAAGTACTATATCACAAGCTAATACCATATAAGCAAGGTGCAACATCTTATACTGCAAAGTGCACCATCATTATGGCAGTTAACAACACAAGCATTAAAGATCCAGAAATTAAAATTACTGTAATAACCAGAAACATTATTATCTAGTAATAGCAGATATGAGTATCCCTGCATGCAAAAGTAAACAAAAAGTTAAGGAGAATTTGGATGGCACGTCTTGGTGAAACTCACTTGTGTCTCTTGATGGCTTCAAGTAATCGACCAACAATCAAGGGGAAGGATATTTTAATCATCTGCAATAAGAAAATGATATATGTCATAACTTATTCACGTCTTACTTCTGCTCTGTATTCTTTATTACTAAATTGTCAAAAATTAAGGTTCAGCATGAAGACTCTGAGAATAATACCTTAGATTGTCTCAGAGCTATTTCAACATCACGCAAATCAAATCTTTTACAGTTGCATGGGTCAAGGATGTCAACAGCATGCTTAAGCCAATTAACTCCATCAACAAATGTCCTCCAAAAAGGACGAGTTGCATATGCCACATGATGATGTTTGGCATCCTCCAATAATATTTCAACTTCCTGCAAATGAAAATAGATTATATAGCATCATTTCAAGATAGCCTCCAGTGAAATAAACTAATTATTTTTTTACTTCCGTCACCTTGATGGTGGGATCAACAGCACGGAAAGTAAGGGTCTTAAAGCACCAATGGAGAACTGCACAAGTTTCACGTAGTTCTGAAATCACGGGGAGGTCGAAACGAAGTGATAACTCGGCCTTCATTATGGACTCCATCTTAGCAACCTGCTCTTCGATTTTGGAGATGAGATCAGACGAAATCTCATCACCAACATCCAGAATATCCAACAGCAACTCTGCATCACGGAGCGCAGAACAGACATTATGCTCCCACTGTATATAATTTTGTAAAACATCTTCAAGCAAAGACCGCTCTTCCAAATATATCTTCAGCAACTTCGATTCCGAAACTAACTCCTGCAAAATTGCATTGTATTTTCCAGGAAACTATTCAGAAACAACTCATGCTTAAAACTTTAAATAACCATCATAATCAGAAATCATATGTCGTGAAAACCTGAAGGTCGTCAACTTTAAGCAAAGAATTTGAAACCGATGTCACTGAATCTGAAACTAAATATGGCTTAGACTTAATTAACCAGGAATTCGCCATTGATAAAGCTCCCTTGACACCATCGAGAGAAGGTAGAAGTGCACAAAGGTCCTCCGACGTCCTGAAAAAAATTTCAACTATAGGCTTAGAGACACAAGTGTAGGGTTATCTACAGCACATTCAGGTGAAGTTGTAACAAACCTTACAACATCCTCAATTTCAGACATATGAACCTCGCAAGCAAGAATATGTTTTGCCTTTTCTTCCAAACACATAGCTTGACCAAGCACATCAGAGATTTTCTTGAACACGTTCTCATTCTCAATTTGTAGTCTGAAAGACATCAGCACATATTTACTAACGATCTGTATGTTACTAAAAAGATATTCTATAAGTATTAAGCCAAGAATTCATACTCGGTGGCCATAGTCATGACTTCCTGAATAGACTCTAAAGGCATTTTACTACAGAGCACCTGTGTAAAAAGAAGAGTCTTAGCTAACAGATAGATTGATTAAAAAGCATGTGTTCTATAATGAACCATGCATCAAACTCAACTTCTAATAGTGCACTAAAAAACTAACAGAACATATTGAACAGACTAGCCATAAAGAAATAGCAGCATCCGAGTATAATAAAATGGCATGCATGGAGTCTACCTTCCAAGCTTCTACCCTGCAAGAAGCCTTCTGTAACTCCACATCAACAAGAAGCAACTCATCAACTACATCACAGAAAGCAACAAATGAAATGACCACATACACTGAAAGGTAAACAAACATCAGCTATATCCGAAATATGATTGAAAAGAAAAGCATGTTAATAGGAATGATGCAGACCTTGAACTTTCAACAACGATCCTTCTTTCTTAAGGGAAATCAACTTATCAATAACATTCTCTTGATCCTCTCTCTCATGAATATTCTTCACGGTGTCATTGAAGCGTGAAATCCAGTTTAAGGCATCACTCTGATATTGCCTCAAATGTTTTAACTCCGGAACATTAACCGTGAAACCCTCATACTCTTGGACAAGCCCTTCAAGGTTCTGCACGTCATATATTGTATTGCACATTATATAAGGTAACACTCAAAGGTAATTATACAAATAACTAAATTGCCGACCTTCAGAGTTACAGAACCTCTCAGTATCTCTGTGCATCGAGATTGACATAATTCAACTTGCCTTACAAAATCCAAAAACATTGGGACTTCAGGAACTTGGAGTTGAAGTTCAGCGATCTGATCAGAATAAATAATATAAAACAATGAACATCTGCAGTCTAAGAAATAGAGACTATGATAAAAGTTGGAAAACACTATATCTTAGTCACCTCCGACTCCAACTTATTGAGCACATCAACCTCGATCACACCAGGAGATTTCTCTGAGATGCAATTTCTTACAGTGTGTAGACAGAGCTACAGGAAAAAAATAATTACAGTATATCAGAAAGCGACAAGATAAAATATAACTTAGAATAGCATCTGTCTCCAAAAAAACTAAGAGTTCTCTGAGGTCACCCCTCCCCCCCAAAAAAAACCAAAAATTGCAGAACACAGGGGAAGTGGCATTTCATAAAGAAGGCAATTTTCCACATGCAAAATCCTATACTCCATATCAGAATGGTAGTCCATCAGAATAGTGGGTCGCAATTGCATCCTTCTCCAACCCACGCTACCAAGTTAAGTTGATTTATAGGAGTCAGTTCCAATATAAAGGACTCTGATCCATTTGAAGTGAGTACAGCATAGACACATGCCAAAAGCTAGAAAATATCAAACAGTTTTCCTTTTGTCATGGGAATGGGTTGGATGTCAAGTCATGAACAAAATTAACCTTCATAGCTGACAGCTTGGTCGATAATTCCTCACTTTCTTTTACATATATAGCGGAGTCAGAAGCTTTGGAGTTCAAGGTTTCCAACTCAATAATCTGAAAAGACGATCAAGGATGGGTAACCAATCGAGAAATGAAACAGAACAAAAGAGAGAACACCTTATTACAAAAATTTGTAAAAGAAACTGGAGCATAGAAAGGCAGGTTTTATACAGAGACACTGGAGCATGTTAAAAGAGCAGAACAGATTTCTTGAATCAGCTCTCTCGCTTCTTCTTCATAACCCTATATGTAGGAAAACATACTTTGTCAGTAACTGTCTAACTGAAAGGACATTTTATTAAAAAAATGATTGAAATTATTCACCTTTAACTTTATATGTGCAGGTTCATTACAAGGCACAGGGCTGGCATTGAGCAAAGTGTTCACATCTTCCATCCTTACTCTCTCCGCTTCACGGTTTTTGTGACATGCCCACAATTCGATTTTGGAAAGACAATCTCTTACACCTTCTGCCCAATTCTGAGCTTCAGCCAAGTTTTTTGCCACTTCTCGCACCTATTTTCATTCATATTGTGATATAATCAGAAGGAATCAGAACTCCTAGTAATAGAAAAGGTAATCAGACTTTGATCTTACTGGATCCATCTCAGAACCAGCCCAAAGGAACTGTTCTGCCTCTTTCAATGCACTGGCATAAGCATCATCTGAATAAGGCATCTGAAGAATTTTACAAGACCGCAAGAGCCATTCTTCAGCAAGTTGCGCAATTGTAACATGCCCACCTTTAACCTAAATTGTCAGGTAGTCAGCAAAAGACAGTGTAAATAGAAAAGTTATGGTAAACTGGATCATCAAGTTTTTTACCTACTTGATTAATATATAAAAAAGAATATTCAAATGAACATATAATACTTCTATATGCAACAATATATAGTAATTCTAAATCTGAATCATAATCTTCTTTTAATAGAAAGGCAATAATCCCTCCCTTTAATGTTATGGTAAATTGCTTGAGGGTAAGTATTATTCAGGCTTTTGCTAAATATGATAACCAGTAGAATTGTAAACAAACTATAAAATTTCATGGTGCCAGGCTCTTCTGATCACAAAAGGTTTTAATATCTAAAAAAGCTGCATAATATGAAGACCACAAAATAAGAAGTGATATGTTTAGTAATAGGAAGTTCGGGAAATTCAAAGAATCCCACACAATAAATATTTCTTGTGGATGTTCTATACTTCTATCCCAAACATACAAAATACAGATCCCACAAGTGTGCAATGGGACTACAATAACATTATTTATTGAGTGAGATTCCACAAATGTACAACATATTTGTACATATATGTATAATATAATAAACAAAGCCTGTCATTTAATATGCTGTCACCAACTACTGTCACTAACTACAACACAGGCCAAAAACATATTTATGTCAGTGTGAAAAAAAATGAGGCTAGCAAACAAATCAAGGTAAATATATAAACAAACATGCAAAAACGGATATGGATTGTTAATTCTATGATTAGAAGGGCAGGGAATTTTGGTTGCATTAAGACCTTTTTTGATAAGGAGGGCAACTCATTGATGCAAGTTGAATGCTTTCTTGTGCTTCTCTTTTGGATCATTTCCTCAGAAGTATGCTTATCCGTCATAATGACCAATTCATTTAGTTCTGCAAGTGTGTGGCGATAAAGAAAATGACGTTTGCGAGGCTTGCATTCACACAGGTTTTCCCAGTGCTGCATATATAATAATACAAGTAGTTAAACAAGATGACAGAATTAAGGCCAACAGTCCCAGAACTAAATGTGCAAGATGTATACAATCAAAGATTGGAACTGGAAGATTTTTGTAACTGTTACCTCCAGACAAACAAAAGCAGAAGGCCTGCAGTTGCAACCAACAGCTGAAAGATACAAGAACTGCTGGCATATGATGCATGTAGCATCCTACAAAAACACCCCAGTTTTCATCAAAGATATATTTAGTATATAGTGTCATTCTGTTAACGTTTCAGAACACCAAAAAAGCAGAAAAAACTCAGAAACTTCAAATTACCTCCTCAACGCCAACGTAATTTGGATGCTTCCGAGGATCCATGGGCGAGGAACTAATAATGCCATTCTTCCAAAGCTGTTCTCTCCAACTCTTTTCTTTATTGTATAATCGAAGCAACTCGCCCCTCAAGTAAGGTAATGCATCAGTATCCAATTCATTCTGTAAGTTAAAGACAACGTCTGAGGAATCAATGCAGTGTTGATGCAACTATGTAAGAAATAAAAAATAGTCCCGTCACCTTGAAAATGATATTGTTGCTGCTTAAACAAATATAAAATACAATAAAAATTGAATATGGATATTTCAGAATTAACATCATCTTGCATCTTGTAATTGCATATAGTTGCTAGTGTTGGAAGTTATGCAAAAAGACATGAACTTGGGACTGTTTACAAGTAGAAGCATTACAAGGTATGCTTCTCAATGATAGCTTGTTACTTCAGAAGTTCAAAGCATGCAATATTTCAATCATGGGTTTATAGTTATATACGTTACCATGACATCTACGAATGTCAACTCAATATATTTTAACTTATTGCACTTTGCATTTCAATTTATCTGATGAACTACTAACCAATTAGTAATGTTTGTGACCATAAACCAACAAAAGAAAACTACAAATTAGTTACAACATATATCAATCTTGCCATTAAATATCTTAGTAGGTACTTTGCCCTTAAAATAGTTTCACCTAGTTTGCTGACATGGACCAAGTAAAGCAAGTAAAACAAAAACAGCTGACCTTTGCTACCACACAAAGCAGTTCTTCATGAGACAAAACAGCAGCTCTGTGATAATGCTTGTAAAGCTCTGCTCCAAACCCACCGTGAGGTAACCAATCAGCAGGGGCAAAATTGACTGCTTCCGCACAATTTAAGCCTGCCAAGAGCGAGAGGCAATTGATGAAACAAAAAAAAAAAAAAGATAAGATCAAGAAAAACTCCACAACAGAAAACATTCGCTCACCAAAGTTGAAACCTCCATGATAAGATCTAGGGAAGGTAATGACAAAATTCCCAGGTTCCTGGCAGAAGAGTAGGCAAAAAAAAAAAGTTAGGGAGACCATATTTTACAAGATTAGACAATGGTGAAGGAACATTGCAATAATCACTTCCACCATCAACCAATATAATACCATAGTCAAAAGATTATATTGCATAAACAGGATCACTAAGATCACACTTCTGTTTTCACTGAAGTTTCTGAAGCAAAACCAACGTAAGATAAGTGAAGGTTGAATTAGTAAGTAATTGACTTTGCTAACCAAACCTGTAATACACTGTAAACAGGAACATTATGTTCTTGCAAGACAGATGGATTCAGCATTGTCACAAGCTGAAAGAGCAAGTCAGGTTGTGCGTCAAACAAATCCGGAAGGCTGTTCCGCATTACCTGCAGTGAGGCAGACATTTAAGGTCAACAACAGTGCATCAATAGGTCTACAACTCCACATCCTAGATGACAAAACCATATTTTAAATGTTGTCATTGAAGACCAGACATTCTAGATATTAAATCAAATCAAGCCTCGAAGAGTCAAAGTCCAATTTTCCCTTTGACTTGGAAATTCCATGTCCATAGAAATTCTCAAACTATACTTTAATTTTTTAAGTAAATGAAAACAACTTTACAATCATACAATATATCAACCATTACATTATTTATTAACTATATAGTGCTGCAGAGAGCATCTGTCAAGTAACCCTTTGGTTGCAATCTACACGTGACACGTCAAATCATCAGCTATCTTTACCAGTCTATCAAATTTGCAATACCTTTCTATGGTCTAAACCTACAAGACGTCATATATGAATACTCGAAATACTATTCCGCTCATGCATCATGAACTCAGAACTGCTCCATAACCCCCCCCCCCCCCGCGCGGAGCGGCGGCAAACAGAAAAAAACTGGCAAAACCATACACAATTGAACTGTAAAGAAGTGAGGCAAAGCAACAGAGCACTTATGTAGTTCTTACAGCAAAGTATAATTATAGTTATTAAATAAGAAATTCCAAGATGTGCATTAATGAATAATGACCTACCTTCTCAAAAGCATTGGCTTCACTACCAGGGACGCTGTACCAACATTTTGGCTCTCCCCTGAAAAGTATATAAAAACATTAAGGATACACTTCATTATGATATGAAATTGAACTAGTTTAAGCTAGGAAAGAAAGAGCTATGTCACATGCATGGAGGCTAATATAAAACAGGTGTTGTGTGTCCATGTTGGAGGAAATGACACTAGTTTTCCAATTTCCACCATATGCTGGAAGTAGATGGGTGCTGAAAACTGCTATGGATGTGTTAAGTCATGAGCCTCGTTTGTGTTAGTTCTAGTTAGCAAAGGAAAATAATACAACATTTTCAACCATTTAGGGTAGTGCACGTGCATAAAGTTTATTTCAAGTATAAGTGTTGGTGCTGACAGACAAAGAAATATCAACTGCATTCACTATACCTATAAATAATATAATGCTCTATATATGCATATACATACATACGCACACATGCATATATACATACATACATATATATATATATATATATATATATATATATATATATATATATATATATATATATATATATATATATATATATATATATGTATATATATGATCAAGCTATAATGAAAACAATCTTGCCTATGACAAACATAAATGAAACAATACAGCAAAGGAGTAACAGATTCTGAAGCTAACAAGTTACATACCAGTGGTGATAGTTCATCGAATAAAAGCAATGGTCTTCAAAGTGCCAGCAAAACGATGAAAATAGCATCCCGATGTAAAGCCAAGGGACCATAACACCGGCAATGTTATGATGGACGGCGCGAAGCATCGATCCTTGTAATTTTGGCAGGTTGTTAAGATTCCATGGACTAGCACAGTATTCATCCCATCCATTGACCTCTATAGATGATGGTCTTTGATCATCTACACGGGGAAAGCCACTACCATAAACAGAAGTATCAAGGTCACTGCCATAAATAACTTCAACTTCACCAACAGATCCTTCTACTATTTCCCAAAACTTCTTTTCCAATTGCACCCTTGAGGCAGAAGTTGAACCAAACCATTTCTTCTTTGCCCGATCAGCAACACGCCTAAAAGCATCCAATGTCAATTGTTTACCAGGCACAAAACCAAAGCTATCCTTCTCAGAGTTGAAGCACTCTGAACAATACCAGTTACCAGGTGGGACTTGTTTCAAAGGTGGCGACAAACAATATATATGCCATCCCTTATTACATCTATCACACAAAAGCATTACTTCTGCATGCAACCCACTTCTGCATTGTTCACATATCTGATCATACTGTTCATCATCTACCTTGTGACGTTCAGCTTTTTCACCTGCTTCATTAATTCGACTTCTCTTACAACTTTGTTGTGCACTTCTCTTATCAGATACCATTCCTCTCTTGCAATGTTTCTCCTTCACTCGATCCAACCTACTATAATAGTTCTCATAATCATATAAATGTTCTTTGTATAACTGACACAGCACATACTTTGAACATTTAGAAATCTTCCCACCTGGCCTAATAAACCTAAAAACTTCCCCCCACTTCTTTTCCTTCACAACATTATCATAACCCCCGTATCGCTTCACCCCATTATACAACTTGCACAAATCCAACTCCTTCCCTTCAAAAACGACCTTCTTCTTCACAGCCTTTTTACCACAATGATCCTCCAAGAATCTGTTATATTCCAATTCAAATGTCTTTGAATTACAAGCCGGAGGTCTTGCTTGTAATTGGTGGATTGCTTGTGTTTTTGTGGGAAATGAAAACGTATCCAAGTCTAGGGCAAACGGGGGTTTCCAATTTGCTGGAGGAACGATTTTACAAATCCCATATGATTCGGCTTCTGGCCTAATTTTATAAATATACACCAAGGGGTCCTTGAACTCATCTTCGGTAGGGTAATAAACAGGTGCAGGTGGTATTGCTAACGATGAACCTGATGTTAGCACGATTGATCCTTGCCCTAGAACCCTTTTTTCTGCAGCCCTAGGTCTACTTTTCCCCATTTAATCAATCTTGAAACCATAGAATGATAAACATCAAATTAAACAACTGCGCCAACTACAATCAACCCATACGCATACAAAACACACATCAGAATCAAAATAAGACGACTTTTAACCTATGAATAAAATTCATTAAAATCATGAACTAACCTTGGCTTTGTTCAACGCGAATGCCAGTTTTGTTTCATGTACAGGCTTCTGATTGAGTAAATTTGTTGTGAGAAGGGACTTGAAAAGGAAACTTCACGAGCGAGTCGTATTGGCTTTTTGTTTCCTTTCTTTCTTGATCGGCAGTTTGCTTAGTGGTTCTAGGTTTGCGGCAACCTGAGATTTTGACTTTAAGACCTAAACTTGAAGGAATTTACGAAACAGCCATCGGTTGACTTTGTATTGTATTCCGGGGGCGGGGATCGTCCCAGTTCCTGATGTATACTAGTTTATTACCCGTGTATTACACAGGATAATTAAATACTTGAGTTTAAACTTAGTTGAGGATGAAAAACTTCGTTAAGAATTTAAAAGTAAGATAATTTTTTCAAACTTCGGTTGGATAAATAACCAAGTAGATAAGAAGAGATATTCATGACTTTTTCAAAACTAAAACCCTAATTATAAGATTTTTTATAAATAATTTACTTTAATTTTATTATTTTATTGATGAAACATTATAGGATACAAATGTTATATCCTCGTTAATCCAAATGACAGTTTATTTTATCACTAAGTGACATGTAGTTACCCTTTTAACAGAATAGATTGATCAACTCATGTGTTACATGCTTACTTTTAACAACTTATTTTTATTAAAAAAATATACATTTAAAGTTATATATATTAATTTTTTTGTAAAATAAAAATCTGAAAATAATATGTTTAAAAATTATTGATTGTAAATTTGGTCTAGATTGTTAAGATTTTAGTGAGATTCACTCCTAATATCTATAATTAATTTAAAATTAAATGTTAATTAGGAATACTAAATGACAAATGTCAGATGTAGAATATGCCACTTGGCATCATGAGAGGTCAACAAGTGGCAAAATAGTTATTCATTTAATAGTATTTATTTATTTATTATAGATTATTTAACTAGTTTATTCGTATGTATTACACGTACTTTGAATAAATTTAAATAATTAGTATAAAAACAACAAATAAAATAATACTGCTATAATTATTATTAAAAATATATAAAGGTAAAACACATAACTAAAAATTAAATAATTATAAAGACATGATAAGTTATTGAAACTATTAGGGGGCGTTTGTTCGCAGATTTTTTCTCTGGGGTTTGAATTTTGTCAAATGATTTGTATTATCCAGCATTTGCATTTATCAGGATTTTGTCAAATAATCTGCATTATCTTTTAGAAAAAAATTGATAATCTGAAAAATTCAAGGTAATTGGGATTTAAAATCCTAGGGGGGAGGCTGGGTTTTTAAATAACAAAGAAGAAATAGATTTAAGAAAAATCCTGGGATTTTAAATCCTTACTGAAATATGCAAACAAAACACGAGATTTAAATGCAAATTTCAGTGAATCCCAAGAATCCTCGAACCAAACGCCCCATAAGAAGCTTCGATTAGAAACTAATGGGCCGTTTGGTTCGCTGGAATTTGACGGAATGGAATGGAATCTGTCAATGGAATGAAATTCTGGAAGGAATGGAATCTGTTTGAATCCAAATACTATAGTTTGTTGAAAATGAGAAGACATGTTGTTAAAAGGATTGCTTTGAAGGAATGGAATTTAAATTCCTTCCATTTTGCTATGGAATGGTCATTCCTTCAAAAGGGGGGATTTTTTTTAAATATGGAATGGTCATTCCATTCCTTTGGACTACCAAACAACCCATCAGAATGGAAAATTCATTTGTTTTTCCGCCAGATTCCATCAGATTCCAGCGAACCAAACGCCCCATAAGGAAAAACATGGACTATAGACTAAATTTAAAACAGAAATCCAGGATAATAGGCATACATTTTTTTTCTAATTTAATTTAATTATATTTTAACATATAATTGTAGATTATTATACGTGTCGTATTCAGTTTATGTCGATTGACATTTTAGCTAGGTGCTAAATGACAGATATTTACTCTTTTAATAGAATAGATAAATTTAAAATAAAATTTAATTCTGCTACTTAATCAATATTCAATACGATCTAAAAATATTTTCGGTCGTTGATTAAACAATTTTAATAACACTTTCTACAAAAAATCTAAAATTTAAATACAATGATATTGAAATGACAACTTTACAATTAATTGTTATCTATACTTTTAAGTTTTTATATATTTTGTAAACATTAATATTTATATTTTTAGTTTCAACTTTATATATAATCTATGTAAATAATTGTATTATTAAAGCTTTATATAATACGTGAGTTAATAAACTAAATGATAGTATAAATGAAATTATATAGTTTGTAAAAAACTATTTTTTAAAATAACATTATTTTTGAAACAAAATGAAAAGAAAACATGAATACGAGTACAAATGAAATATATCGATAAAAATTCAGTTCTTATTATCATTCACGTCAACCAGGTTCATAAAGCAAGCCAATGTAACAATTTTCTGTAACGACCCGATTATTTAATATAATGGGTAATTAATACTTATTGTAATAAAATGCGATTTGGGATAGTAATTAATTTCAAAACATGTGAATGAATGTTGGTTACGAATTCTAAGAATATATATGTCTTGGATATATTAAAAAGGGCCTTAAAAGAAATGCAATTAATTCCTCTTCCTTGCTTTATCCCCACGCAGACACACACACACAAGGTGTGTGTGTTCATTCTTTTCCAAACTTTCAAAAATAGAGAGAAAAGAGAGAAAGAGAAAAAGAGGAAGAAGCCAAAATCAGACTTTTGTTGAAGATTTTTGTTGGTTTCGAAAGATCCAAGAGGTACCACTCTTATCTACGAATCTTACTATTTTATTTTCTTCTCCTCTCCATCTTCATATGAAGAAGATGAGAAACCCAAATGGGTTTTTATGAATAATATGGAGAAACCTCTAGATCTTGGAGTATGATAATGAAATGTAGTTAGAATCATCATTTTAAAACATATTATTCAAGTTTTACGAATGTTGGTGGGTTTTAGTTTAAAAACCCGAAAATGGAGTTCTATGAACTCTTGATGATTTAAAAGAATGAATAGTGTTGTGATAGTTTTAAATGAGCTTAAAAAGGATATATATATGTTTGGGGATGACCCCAAACCGTTTATAATAAATGTAAGGAATGTTGGTAGTTTTGAGCATTAAATCCAAAAGGCAGAAAGTGCAGACCTGCACTTGAACTCGGCGAGTTCCCCTTGATTTTTGAAAGAAAAATTTCTAAGTTAAAGGATCCGGATATCTTGGGATCCGAAATTCGGATGTGCCTAGGACCAAGTTCGGACCGTACTTCGGATGAGCTGGACCGAAATTCGGATGGTCCATGACCCGAACTCGGGTGATCCGAAATCCGGCTGGTGCTGACCCGATTTCGGATGGGAGAACTCGGCGAGTTCGGCCCAGTTTCGGCCTGAAATTGTAATTTTAATTAGTCCTCGGGATCTTTTGCCATAATAACTTATGTCACCAATTATGAAGAATAATTAGGCCAAAAATAATTTTGTAGGTCGATGCCAAAATTAATTAGGTCTTACGATTAATATGTCTGGATCAAAGTTGAGAAATTATAAGCGGTGAGACTTATAAATATTATATTATGAACCTACTTGTAGGGGTTTTGCGTGAAGACTATCACGCTTACTTGACGATTTTAACTCGGTTTTGAGGCCGAGAGCGTATTTTGTATCATTGTGAATTCTAGCATTAATGTATTTATATGCATATCATGAATTGTATGTTATCGCTTTCGCATCATTCTTGTCATTTACATGCCTTGCCATCACATATATTATTGTTATCATATTATCACTCGGTTGATAAGTTGTTGAACATTCATTTGACCTCTCCGCCGAGACGGTAAGCCTGAGTGTGGTAACCTAGCGGAATCTTAATGGTAAGCCTGAGTGTGGTAACCATTATTGCATGTAAAACGGTAAGCCTGTGTGTGGTAATCGTATGGCATCATTGTAAACTGCATTTCGATAGGCCTGTGTCTGTGGTAATCGAGCAGTAGATTGTAAACCCATTGTTCGGTAAGCTTGTGTGTGGTAACCGCAATGTGGTAGCTTATTAGCCATTGGTTGGCCTCCTAAATTTATAGTTGAATTCATGGCATTGCATGACATCATTCATATATCGCATGATACTTTAATCTAGAATCTCACTAAACAACTTTGTTGTTTACCCGTTAGTTGTTATTCCTTTTCAGGATCTATTAAGGGCAAAGACCCGGCTGGCCCAAGTTGTTAGACATCGTCTGGAGCTCGGATAGGAGCTCAATATTTTGTGGATGATTGGGGTGGGAGTAGCTGACTTCCATTTTTGGACGTACACGAATTAGTTGATGTTTATTAATT
Organism: Centrapalus pauciflorus; assembly: GCA_020465985.1. NCBI lineage: Eukaryota > Viridiplantae > Streptophyta > Magnoliopsida > Asterales > Asteraceae > Centrapalus > Centrapalus pauciflorus. The sequence continues at coordinate 492,164 of JAANYP010000647.1, read as the reverse complement.
CGTTTGTAACTAAATTGATAACTTATTCTTGTAACCCCAGTTACATTGCTCCGTGATTTCCGACACTCTGTTGTGTCTTATGCAAAGTGTTTGGAATCACGTTGATGATTATTAATGTATTGCAAAAATTTTAATTCGATCGTATTTCCGCAAGTACTCTGTATAAATTAACGTATAATGGTATCGAAATACTCGTATTAGTTGTATGGGTGTTTCATTTTCTCACCACCCCTCCAATCCTCTCAATTTTTGAGTAATCGTCTTCTTTAGAAAACGACAAATTATATTTATCATATTTAAAAATAGGTAAATAGTAAAAGACTAATCTTATTTCTTTATTTTTATGATTAAGTCTCTGAATATTTTGTCTTATTCAAAATTATTTCTTTTACTTGTTAAGGTGCTAACTTTTAAGCCAATAAAACAATTAGATTGTTAAAATGACTATGTTAATACTCGTGTATTACATGGATTGATTTAAAAAATTAGTTATAAATTAAACATTTATAAAGAGGTGGATCCCTTAAGAACTTTTAAACAATAAAAAGATTACATATATGCAAAATCATTGAGTCAATTGTAAAAAAATGATGAATTTAAGTCAATGCTTAAGTAAAAAAAGACTGTTAATATGTGATAAAAAATATTTGAATTATTGATTAAAACATAGATGGTTCTTACATATGTGATTCAATGCAATTATTATCTTCTTATTATCGATTGTAACGTCCCAAAATTTAACATGGTATGGGATTTTTTAATTGGATATTTTAAATTATTGTTAATGCATTGGTCTAATAGGATCCCGATTAGTGGATTATACGTGTTGGGATGGCGATATACGTGGCACCGAATTGTTAATTTTGTGGATTATTAATAATTATGAGATCGCGGAGTTAAATGGATTAAAATGATATCAATGTTGAAAATGTGATATCGGGTTCGAAGTAATCCTCTTTAGATAAATTTTTTGGATGAAAAAAGAAAACAAAACAATAACCTAAAAGTCTAACAGATCAAATCCAAAGTGTAAATCAACCATCAGTGGATGAACAAATCAACAATTGATGGAGAAGCTTTGAATCTTAAGGATGATTTGAATCGACATGCGAAGTTTCAACGAAATCCTCCCCTAAACGAAGTCGAAATTAAATCACTGACAAAGAACCAAAACACAATAACGTTTCTAAACAAAATATGGATATCAATCAAAATTAGAACACGTCAAAGTTACGAAAGCCTAAAACGAGATATGAGAGTTGAAACCATAATTTTGTAAGAAGAAAACATGAATTAAAAAAAAAAAGCTATTGCCAGGCCATGTCATATGGATATGTTTCTTTGATTCTACATTCACAATCAAAAATTTAAATTAAGCAGCAACAACCAAATAGAATAATCAAACTCAAACAAATCCTGTTATATGCAATTAGGCTCTTGGCCTAATGACCCATCCCATTCATACGACCATATTTGCAACCCAAGTCTTTAAATTGATGTGAACGTATACTTACATAATTTTGCATATATGTGAATATATATTTATATGATTCATGATTTCGGGCACATAGAATGTGTGAATGTGCATGAAATTTATATATTATTTTTGTAATGTTAATTAAAACATGTTTATGAAAAAAATTTAAAAAAAATATTATTACAAGTGGTAACTTCTGGTGCACTGCATAATAGATAATACTCACTTGAACATACACACACACATATATATTAACCGTCAATTAACATCCTTGATGATTGTAGATTTTGTAGATGTTTGGTTTGCAATGTTGTAATCTACGAACAATTGATGATATAGGCTTGTTCATACTCTCATTTGGAACTACCTTTTGTCGTTTCCTATAATCTGCTTTATTATTTCGTGATTCGTTTGAAAAGGGTATGTTTGACAAACCAGTTGTAGGTTTGTGCTTTTAAAAGATGTAGAGCTTTTAGTAGCTGGAGCTTTTTAAAAGAACTGAAACTTTTAGTTTTATAAATATGTTTGGTAAAAATATTTGTAGATGTAGTTTTTAGTATTAAATTATGTAAAAGGACATTAATATTTATTAAATGTGGTAGTTTATGATTAATAGGACAAAAAGGTAATTATGTTTGACCAAAATTTCCAGAGGTTTTCAAACGCTACTTCTACTAGCGTTTTATTAAAGAGTTTTTTTTTAAAAAAATTGAAAGCTCTATGTATCTTCCAAACAATACTTTTAGTTTTTAGTAGAGTTTATTAAACATAAAAACTCACAAAAGCTTTTAAAAACTTTGTACCAAACATAACCAAAATTAGTCAATCGGGCATCTTTGACGGGTTGAATGATGACCTAATGGGTTGGAATATTAATTTTTTTAACAGGGAAATAAAATAAATGTAAAAGACTTTATTGAGCAATAAAACAAGGGAATGATACAAGAATATATATCATCAGAGAGAAAATACCCAAAAGTACATACACGCACAAATAGATCATGATTCACACACCTTTGACTTTGACTCCCAGTTTTATTCAGCCTCAGCCTCATCCTCATATTCATCATCTCCAAGTTCATCAGTCACTGCATCTTGATACTGTTGATATTCAGACACCAAATCATTCATGTTACTTTCAGCCTCTGTGAATTCCATTTCATCCATTCCTTCCCCTGTATACCAATGCAAGAAAGCCTTTCTCCTAAACATAACCGTAAACTGCTCCGAAACTCGCCGGAACATTTCCTGAATCGACGTCGAATTCCCCATGAACGTCGACGACATCGAGAGGCCGGTAGGCGGGATGTCACACACGCTCGATTTCACGTTGTTAGGGATCCACTCCACGAAATACGAAGAGTTTTTGTTCTGTACATTGATCATTTGTTCGTCGACTTCTTTTGTGGACATTTTGCCACGGAACATGGCGGAGGCAGTGAGGTAACAGCCGTGTCGGGGGTCGGCGGCGCACATCATGTTCTTCGCGTCCCACATTTGCTGAGTCAGCTCAGGGATCGTTAGGGCACGGTATTGTTGTGATCCTCGGGAGGTTAACGGTGCGAATCCAACCATAAAGAAGTGGAGGCGGGGGAATGGGATGAGATTTACGGCGAGTTTGCGAAGGTCAGAGTTCAGTTGGCCTGGAAACCGGAGGCAGCAGGTGACGCCGCTCATCGTCGTCGAGATCAAGTGGTTCAAGTCGCCAACTGCATTGAATTATAAAAGTCATAAACAATTTACTACGTTATTCAAAGTACCATACGTCGTCGTTTTATATTTTACTCTGTCCATAACAGGGTTTTTAATACCTTATGGTTGTAGGTAGATGGCTAGAAAATTAACGGGTTTAGCTCATTTGGTAAAAGGGGTAATATATATATATAAACCGAATCGTTGTAACAAATTAACATTTTTTTTTTTGACTTACAACTTGGGTTTGTGAGCTTGAGTGTGCGGAAACATATATCGTACAACGCTTCATTATCAAGAACCATGCACTCGTCTGCATTTTCGACAAGTTGGTGCACGGAAAGGGTGGCATTGTAAGGCTCGACAACCGTATCAGACACTTTCGGCGAAGGGAAGACCGAGAAAGTCAACATCATCCGATCCGGATATTCTTCACGGATCTTTGATATCAATAGGGTACCCATACCGGATCCAGTTCCTCCTCCAAGCGAGTGGCATACTTGAAAACCTGTTACATATATATATATGATCATAAACAAATCAATATTCTACTTCGATCTTGTAATAATTAATGATCATTCTTTAAAGTTAATTAAATAACTTTACCTTGCAAACAATCGCAATTCTCAGCCTCTTTACGAACAACATCAAGAACCGAGTCAATCAACTCAGCACCTTCGGTGTAATGCCCTTTGGCCCAATTGTTCCCGGCACCATTCTGGCCGAAAATGAAATTATCAGGCCGGAAAATATTACCATATGGCCCGGTACGTAGACTATCCATTGTACCGGGCTCTAGGTCCACCAAGACGGCCCTTGGTACATACCGTCCACCACTAGCCTCGTTATAGTACACATTCACCCTTTCTAGTTGGACTGGGCTGCCACCGATGTATTTTCCGGTGGCATCGATGCCATGCTCGTCGCAAACGACCTCCCAAAACTTGCCACCGATCTGGTTGCCGCATTGTCCGGCTTGAACATGAAGGATTTCTCTCATTTCTTTTTTTTTTGAAAGAAAATTGAATTGGGAAGTTACAGAAAGGAAGCGTGGCAAAGGCACAACGAAAGATGAATGGAAACGGGGGTTTTGTAGTAAGAGCGAGAGGGTTGTGATCGAGACACTGATATTTTTATGTTTATTTTATTTTTTATAAATAAAATAATGAAAATAATTTCAAGAAAGAAATTTAAAATAATAATTTCCATGTGGGTGTGTTTTTGTTTTGTGGGCCATATCCAAAGCCCATCAAGATTTAATGAGCTGGTGGACAGGAGAGGAGACAACAATATGGGAAGTTATTTTAATTTTTAAACATCCAATTATACCCTTCAAGTAATTAATTTTAATTTCATATATTTAAGAGAAGACAAAAAATAAGATAAAAAATTCTATACTTGATGACTAACTTATTTGAAATAGATATATTTAAAAGTGTAGCTTATATCATTAAACGTGTGTATGTATAAATATATTTTCAATTTACTTTATTATGATTCAATATACACATTATTTGTTAATATAAATATATTTATTGACATGTTGAGTTTAGATAAATTAAAAGCACAAAAGGGTATATACGACATTTGAGAAGTCAAATGAATGAGTGTATGTAGAGTAGAATATACAACACTGCATTATGAAACATGAAATTATTGAGGGAAACTGTCATTTTAATATCCTTTCGAGTTTCAAGGAATCCAATGTTGTAATATGGAATTAATGTTTGTTTCTTATTTTTAGTATACAGCAAAATTTAAATTGCTAATTAATTAATTATTAAATTATAATTTTATTAAATTATATTTAAAGACATATATATATATTGTATTAAACTAGCACATCATCCTAAGTCAAACCCTACGGTCTTTAACACAAGCGCATCTTGAAAGTGACTTGTAAGTCTTGTATGACTAAAACAAAACAACTCTACATCAACTAATTAAGCTAGAATCAAAAGATATTAATAATACACAACCAAAACCTGGTAAAAGACTCGTAATTCGTACTCTTTGCCATATTAGAACGAGCCAACTCTAATACTTCTGAACACATTTATATATTTATGAAGATCAGTGATAATTAGGATCAAACATCCGACTAACTAACGGTCCAAACAACATATGACAACATCGATGATGTGATTAGCCTACCAAGAAGTAGTTTAATTACTTTGTGTTACGTAATTATGAATAAACCATAAATGGTTCCTAGGCTTTTGGGATGTTATAGAGAAACAAAGCCAAAGTTAGGGACCATTATTCTCATATTTGTGGTCGCATCATTTAATTAACTGGGAATAAGTTGACAAATATGCACCTCCAACTACAAATAAGTTGGTGTGGTTGCCATGGTGTTGTCAACTAATTAATTAGTTGGGGATTATCAACATCTAAAGCAATGTAATTAAGAGGGTAAGTTGTCTTCCTCTTCCTCTTCATTTATATATATATTTCTTAATTAGGTCATCCTTCACTTCACTTCACTTCAATTGATTATTTATTTTATAAGTCAATTTTGCTATTAATAAAGGTTATTATTAAAAGGCTGTTGTTTAGCATATATCATTTTTGCTTAATTTTACTAATCATACAATCCCGTAGCGATTGGTTAGTAGCTAGTTGATCGAGCATTGAGATTCTCTAAAAGATGTTCTGAATTTGACTCCTACATGTTTCAATTCATTGGAGTTACTTGCTTTTCAATTCTTTTTCACTAACTATACACCCAAACACACATAATCATGTGTTTCTGATGATGTAGGACCCATCAATGTCAAGACTCATTAAGAAGGGAGATGTATGATTTATACAACGAGGTGACGTATAGAAATTGTCTACTAAAACTACTCAATTTAATACAGGTGATCAAAAGCCTCTGAAGAACGTCTACACCTTTTGAATAAACTCAAAACTTTTATCTTAGTTTGTATGGTTTTTGTAATAACTTTTATTAATAGATTAGTGAGTAAATTATAAAAATAGGTCCATGTGATTTTTACAAAATAACAGAAATAGATCTTCAACTTCGCAAATTAATTAAGGAAACAATCCATCAAAGGATATTGTTTACTCTCGTAGGTTTGGGCCACTTTTTTTTTTTTTTTTTTAAATTAATTAGCTAGCATTTAATTAATTTTTCTATCAATGTTTTGAGATACTAAATTTTAAACTTTTTAAGTTGAAGAACCACTTCAATAAATCTAAGCAAACCATATAGACTGCTTTTATATCGAAAAAAAAAAAAAAAAAAAAATGAACAAACCTCATCCAACACAACCAAATTGATATTTTATTCGTTTTAATCAATGTCTAGTGTTAAAAAAAAGCACCTAAAACATAATCCACCATCCAAACACATCTCGTTATTTATTTGTTGTTGTCGTCATCGTCATCATATAGTAATAGTCTGTTAATTAGACCTAATTAAACTGGGGATGTAAATCAATATTTGTTTTAATCTTTGGAAGTGTGATGGACTAGATCGAGTTGTAATTTTTGTATCAATTCATTGGTTGTAATATATATATGTATGTTAATTAATTATTGTCGTAGCAGAGAAATTAATTAAGTATATATTAATGGTGGGTCATGGGTGGGTGGGTAGAAAAATACAAAAAATGATCGAGCATATATGCAGAGGAAAAATAAAAAGGAAGGTTGCAAAATAAAAAGAAACAAAGGATATTGAGAAACAAGTAACATGGTAGGTCACTTGGGTGCACATGGGTGCATGCATGTCTGCTAAGTGCTAACACATACATTGATACATGTTACATGGACATGAATATTCAATAAGAAGCTAGCAGCTAGCTACCTGCTATTTTATATATATATATATATATATATATATATATATATATATATATATATATATATATATATATATATATAGTTCAATGAAAACCACCATGCACCACCACAAATGTATCAAATTCCCCACGTAATGCATCAAAATCTCGCGTGATGCATCACTTTATTTACGTTATGTCACCTAGGGATGGCAAAAAAAACCGAAACCGACGTAAACGGGCCGGGTTCGGGGCCACTAATCGGGGACGGGGACGGTTTCGGGGAAAACCGCTAGGATTTTAACGGGGATGGTGCCGGGGCCGGTATTAGGTAAATAACCGATTACCCGGCCCGATTAACCGTTTAAGAGGTCCGCTTAAAAAACCGATTATTTTATATATATATATATATATATATATATATATATATATATATATATATATATATATATATATATATATATATATATATATATAGATTTAGGTTCAAGTGAGTACCACCTCTAATGCAGCGCACCAGAAGGTACCACCTTTAAAAGTAATTTTTTTGAAATTTTTTTTCATGAACATGTCTTAATTAACATTACACAGATCATATGTAAATTTCAAGCAAATCCGAACACTCTAAGTGCATGAAAACACGCATCACATAAATGCAAGTTCACATGTCTTCAAAATTATGTAAGTGTGTGTTCACATCATTTTTTAGGAGCTAGGAGATGTGAATGTATGTGAAATTTACATATGATCTTCATAACGTTAATTAAAACATGTTTATGAAAAAAAAATTTTAAAAAAGTTTTTTTAAAGGTGGTACCTTCTGGTGCGCTGCACAAGGGTGGTACTCTCTCGAACCATATTCTATATATATATATATATATATATATATATATATATATATATATATATATATATATATATATATATATATATATATATATATATATATATATATATATATATATATATATATATAGAAAAGAAACCCTAAATGTAAAGTCACAAACCCTTTTTCTTCGTCAGCCAGTAAGCCGTTGAAACGACTACGGATCATTTGGAACTTTATTTTCTTTCTATAAACTTTACTTTGTGGTTTGTAACCGTATTGTTGGTTGGAACATTTCGTAGTGTCGTCTTTCGAACATTGTAATCCTAGTTTATGCATCTTTTAATTGTCGCCGTAACAAGATTTAATCGTTCTCATTAAATGGGGATTTTTGCGGTGAAAATTAACCGTTTACATTAAATGGTGAAAACCGAATCCCCGCGGTGAAAACCGAATCCCCGACGGGGATCCCCGTATAAATCCCCGCGGTTTTTCAAACGGGGATGGTATGCGGTTTTTTAAACGGGGACGGGGACGGGGGGACTGATCCCCGGCCCGAAACCGGCCCGTTGCCATCCCTAATGTCACCGCGTTTTTCATGAAATGCATGTTGGTGATTTATCACCAATATTATTTAAGTGTAATGGGATGAACTTGTTTGACCAAAATAATCTTACTACATAATGTACAAGTTGGGTTGGTGCGGAGTGCACACTTGTTCAAAATTGTTTAAGATTAATACCGGGTTTTCGGGGGCAGTGCCCCCAGGGTTCTAGGGGCGGCAGCCCCTGGTGGCGGGGTCCAAGGTCAAATTTTTTATTTCGACTAATGTTGCTTTAAGAAATTTGATGCGAAATTCGGATGAATCCGAAATTGGACCCGAATTCGGATGATCCGAATTGGACCGAAATTCGGTTGAATTTGGCGGTTGGCCATTTTGGCGGTTCCCGCCAAATTAATACCCGCCGTTTTTTTTGTCATTACATAGGTACAATAAATCAGAAACTTTTTCATATTCTTTGTTCGTTTTCTCTGAATTTTATCCAATTGGGATTTCGATTTTACCGCCGAAATACTTCAATCTGAAAGTGTATCACGACTCTCAGATTATCCATGCATTTTTGCAATGCGTATTATCTACAATGCACTCGGACGATATGCGTAGGTTTCCATAGTTTTCAGGTGCATAGTGATTTTCCATTGAACCCACCCCTACATATATATATATGTACATACATATATATATATAAATATATATATATATATATATATATATATATATATATATATATATATATATATATATATATATATATATATATATATATATATAGGTGAGATCCATTGTGAACAAGTTATCGTTGTGAACACTGTGAACAAATAAAAAAAACACATATAATCATTTATATATGTCAACAAATATTTGTAACATGATTCATATGATTCAAAAGATTCATATAAGTGTTTACAACAATATTCAGAACATTCAAAAGATTCAAAAGGTTCATATAAGTGTTTACAACAAGATTTAAAACATTCAAAAGATTCATAGTAGTTTTTACAACAAGATGCATAGGATTCAACAGGATTCATAAGATTCGACAAATTCATAGGATTTAATAAAATTCATAGGATCCAATAAGATTAATAGGTTAATAGAAGTGTTCGGTAGTATTTTCAACAAGATTCATAAGATTCAAAAGCTATTTTATGGTTGTTCACAATGTTCACAACGAATAAAGTGTTCACAAAAGATCTTTAGTATATATATATATATATATATATATATATATATATATATATATATATATATATATATATATATATATATATATACACACACACACACACACATATACATATAGTGGTTGGTTCAATGGAGAACCTCTATGCATCGAAGAAGTTTGAAGAACCACAATGCATCGCTTGAAAATCGTAATGTATCACGTAGAAATTGATGCATCACGCGGGAATTTGATGCATCACGTGGAAATAATGATGCATCATAAGGGAATTGTTATACATTTATGGTGGTGTATGGACGTTCTTCAAGGTTCTTCAATGCATGGAGGTTCTCCATTGAACCTCCCCCTCTCTCTATATATATATATACAATTTTCCTTGGTATAGCTAGATCCAGGAGCTTCAACTCTCTGCTGGTGTTAATTAAACCCATGCATGCATGCATGGTAATATATTAATAAAGGAGATAGATATCTGCAGATATCATATTAATTTGACCTTAATTGTGTGCTTGCATTGAACTGTAAATTAAAGAATATATTCCTTTCATGTAAACATGAGATGATCGATATAAATCAATCATAAAGATAATATAGAAAGTCGATCAGAGACATATATCGATCCGGCCTGTTTCCGTATATCATCGATCATGTCAGGCCAACCTGATTAAATAGTACCGGTGTTCATTCAGAGTATATATTCACAACCCACGTACATATCGGCAACTCCAATCATATCGGCAAAAACATTTTGCAGTCATATAACATATGATATGCATAATGCCCCCCTGTAGTTAACCATACGACGTACGTATGTTGCAACAAACAGTTGGCATAAGACAAACCACTTACCATAAAATTAAAACAAAGAATTACATGAACTTCACATCACCTTAATGAGGTTCTATCTACCAAAAAAGTGAAAAACATTTAGAAGTTGGGCATATATTGAACATACGCACCGCACGTACAAGGAATTGAATTCAAGCAAGTCAAGCGACTAAGAATGCGTGTACGTGCACGACTGCACGTACGTGTGTGGATACTCGGTCTACGTTCATCCCGATCTTGCTTTTCATCACCATTTCGATCAGATTCCTTATTGGACACGATCATGCATTGGGTACATTATATTTCGTGAGCTATTACACACACACACACACATATATATATATATATATATATACACTATACTGTTGTGTTGTTTTTAAGCTTCCTTGCATGATAATAAATTTGTTCTCAGAACCATCAAAACGTTAAAATCGTCAACAAATTGATATTTAATAGCATAAATCGTAACATCTATTTCAAAATGTTTCAATGTTATTATATAATTAAATGTTGTTTTTTTACTTTTTCTCTCCTGAAACATTAAAATTTAAATTTTACCTTCTTAATTGGTCAATGGTATATTTTTTTATTAAAATTAAATTTTATCATATTTTTGGACCTAAACATTTTAGGTTATATATCTTTATTATCAAATTTTAAATTAATGTTACATTTTCTCAAACATTATTTGCCCATTAATTAATTACTACTTTATATAGTTTATATATACGTGATGAGCATTAAATACATGGGCGGATGTAGTGTGTATTGATTTTGATGGGTGTCACTTGACACCGATAAATTTTCAAAATACTGAGTTATGGATGTATCAAAATTTGAGTGACACCTACGATTTTTTTTGAATGGACACCTATGAAAAATATGTAAACGTATTATATACATATATAATTTATATTTGTTGTTTTTATTACCCAAATTTATTGAAATATTACTGATTTTTAATCATAAAAATCTAAAAATTAAAAAAAACCCAATAGAATTTTAAAAGAAGAAGCAAATAATCAGCCAAAATCTAAAAAAAAAAACCAAAAAATCTTGTAATTTGTTAAATTTGTGGCAATCCGTTTTGGTGATCCGATTCGTCTTAGAAATTTATTTAAAAATTTAAGTATTAAATTTACTCTAAAAAGTGACACCGATAACTAAAATTTCTAGATTCGACCCTGATTAAATAGAATCTAATCATTCCATATTAGCTTAATTCTATGATTTAAAGTAATTAGCCAACCAAATTAAGCCCTGTTTATAAATCAATGTTGATTTTGATATTTTATCTGCTTTAGTCACATGATAAAAAAAGTTTGTAAAGTTAAACAATTTCATTCTCTATAATTACACGTAACACAAACGTCCCATAACAAATTTTAAGGGTTATCCTTAAATTGTTAGTTACTTAATTACTAATTTATAAGTTGGCTAGTTGATTGTTTTAATTGTTAATATTTAAAAGGCCAAATGACAAAAAATAGTAACAACTTTTGTTAATTTTATCATTAATAATAACATTATTTATTTTTTAATCATTAATAACATAGACTTTTATATTTTTTTATCATTTATAATAATAAAGTTTTATTTTTCTATCAATAATAGTAATTGGTGACCTGCAAACCTGTTTTTAGCAAGTCACGAACAACTTTTCAGTTATAAAAAATAGTAACATTTTTTTTGTATTTTTATCAATAAGAGTAATATATCAAATTAAAATCCAATTATTTTATTTTATGAAGTTTTTTTAAAATTTCATAAACACCAAAACAAACTCAATTTATGTTTCAAATTTTGGTGTGAAGTTTTGTAATAAAATTTTAGTTTTTATTTTTCTATTATTACATATTTATTTAAAATTTATTTAATTATATTATTACCATCTTTAGTAACTATTTTTTTAATTTCATTAATTTTATTTATTTATAATTTTTATTTTTTCGTAACTTTATAAATCTTTTGATATATATTCTGAATATTTATGATTAGATAATATTATATTATATCAATATTATACAATGAAAAATTACGAAGAATCATTTCAATTTTTACTTTTTTCAAACGAAAAACTGTCATTTTCTTAGTTTTTCCAAACAAAATAATGCAAATCGTTTCAGTTTTTAGTTTTTCCAATCTACATGGGTCATAATTTTTTATTTGAAAACCAAAAATCAAAATGTGTCTCAGTATTTTTCATTCAGAAAACTACAAACCACAATTATTCATAGTTTTTTCATTTTTGAAAAACTAATGGGTTACAATGTTTTTCCATTCGTAGTACCTTTCATTGGGAAATTAAAAATTACAAATCGTTCAGTTTTTTAATAAATTCCAAACAAAACCGATTACAATCCATACAGGTTTTAATTTTCTAGCAAAAACTACGACTCATTCATGTTTTAGATTTCTTTTACAAAAAAACTTTAAACTATTCTAATTTATCATTTTTTCTAACAAAATAAATGCAACCATTTATTTTTGTGTTTTAAAAAAAACTACAAATCATTCAATTTTTTAATCTTTCCAAACGAAAACTACGAGTCTTTAGCTATCCTGAATGACAAAAATACGAACCATTCATTTTTTAGATTTTTTATTGAACAAACAAAATTATGAACAACTCTGGCTTTTTTGTTCTTGCTAACGAAAAAATTGTACTCATTAATTTTCTTAGTTTTTAACAACAAAAAATATGAATAATTGCGATTTATAGTTTCTCTGAAAGAAAATATTGCAACCCATTTTGATTTTTAGTTTTTTAAATAGAAAAACGACAACCCATCTAAGATAATGTTATTGGTCCCACATTACTACCAAAAGGTTCCCACATTTCAAAGTTGACCATGCTAAAAAAACAAGTTGTGCGAATTTGCAACCCTAAAGGGGTGTTTGGTTCACCAGAATCTATGGGATTGGAGGGAAAAGAATTGAAGACATATTCCAATTCCTTCAAAGACATGCCAACGAACCAAAAGCCACTTAAGTTTCTATCATATCATATCATAATCCACGTATGTGGGACTATGTATCTTCTTGGGTACATAATCAGAAGTCTTTTATTTGGAAGTGAGTTGTTTTTATAACAAGTCAATCCAAGAATCTAGGAACACTAGTTGTTGGTTTGGTAAGGCCCGACTGGATGGTTGGGGAGCAAGGGTACCAAGGAGAACAGGGTTGCTTTACAAGCCTATATTATGGTCTAGCATTATCGTCGTTGTGGAAGGGTGTTTCGCTTGACATGTAAGAAAGTAATAAACTGAAACCCATGACCAAACTTTCTTAACATTACATGATCAGTTGATGACTACCAGGACTTCAAATTATTGCTTTGCAAATTGCAATATGATGATGAGGAACTGCATTGCAGGTTACAGCTACCATCCAAAGTGACTTGTCTACTTCAATTTGACAATTAAAGAGAATGCTCGTCTTGATAGAAACACAGCAAATATAAATCATTCTGCAGGTATACTCACAAGTCTTAAATGGTATAACTGACTAAATGTATCTGGTACTACTTGCTGTGTTAATGGTCACACCAGGCAAATACTCCATGATCACTTCAAGCATACGTCACACCGCTTATTCCTACAAAAATAAAGTTGCATGATTAATACAGCATAGAGAGCAAGTAAAAGGAAGACCAACGGATATTGACTAAAGATACATACAGAAATATGAACAAGAAGTTGAGCATCTTAGTAAAGCAGTTCCTCAAAAACTGGATCCACGTTTTGTCCCCATTTTCCATGGTACAGATCCAGGAGCTTCTCTGCTGGAGTTAAACCTACAGAATAAAGATGCATAAAGATATACACTGATTTAACCTTGTTTATTTAGCACTGAACTGTAAATTATAGAAATTCTGTTTGTGTAAAGATGAGAAGAAAGAAATCATATCATAGAGATATAGAAAATCAGAGATATAGGATTGGTAAATCACCTGTTCTAACAACCTCTGCTACTTCATTTAAGAATCCTGTTTCCTTGTATCCTCTTCTCTCCAGGCCATCCTGATTAAAAAGTGTTAATTAGGATATTTGACAATTGATTCACCAACATGAGTATCAATCGGAGTTTCATAACAACCTTTGCGAACTTCAACACTTCTTCAGCAACATGTTTCAGATATCCATCACGGAATGGGGTTTTCAGACCACTTACAGGCACCTGAAACATATATTTGTATCACATTAAAATAAGCATTGATTATGAGAAAAAACGGAACAAGAAAATGACAACCCATGTGGTCATATACCTTATTTCTCAACATTTCTCTTTCTTCTTGAGTCCAGTCGGCAGTCATGTCTAAAACATTTTGCAGTGATACATCATCATACAATATGCCCACCTGTAGTTCAGTTGCAACAGTGATACCTGACAGTTAGCACTGAGCATGACAACTATTTGGAACCTCGAACATGATGTAAAAACATAAAAACAAAGAAATTCATGAAGCTAAACATCACCTTAATGATTTAATTTATTAAAAAGCCAATTAGAAGCTTAACACTACATATGAGGACCAAAGAAGCTTAACTTGGACATATTATTCATCTGCATATTGAACATATGAGAACCAAGAAAGACCTACCCAAAATGCAGGTAATGCACATAACCTCCTCCAAGGGCCTCCATCAGCACCCCTCATTTCTAAATATCTTTTAAGTCTTACCTGAAACAGAAATTGGCAATATGATTACATGAGAAAAAAGCAAAGGATTGAATGAAAGAATCCAAATTGATTATGTTTGGAAGTAACATACCTCAGGAAATATTGTTGTGAGGTGATTCTCCCAATCATTCAAAGTTGGATATTCTCCCGGAATTGGAGGAAGTTTTCCTGCGAGGAAGTCCTGTAATTTATGACAAAGTTATTCTCAGACAATTCAATTACATATTAAAATCAGACTATTAGGGACAGGTTTTAACCCTGAATGACATTCCAGCACAGTCGATATACTTTTTTTTCCGATAGACGAAATACATAGGGACATCAAGAGCATATTCAACATATTGCTCAAACCTAAGGCCATGAAACAAAAGGAATATCAGTATAAAGACGAAACACAAAGTCACAAATTGCATAAAATTTATTAGGAACTAATAACCCTTTTGTAGTTTATTTACACAGTTATAGATGCTTCTTAAATTTACAATTGCAAAACAAAAACATGTAATTATAGCAAGCTTACCCAAAAGAATCATCAAAGACGAATGGAAGCATCCCAGCACGATTATTATCAGTGTCCGTCCAAATTTGGCTGATAAAAAAAAATTAGTACACTCGCTATATCTTCGCACATGTAGTAATAAATACTGGTGACATAAACGAAAGGTAGCAGGAAACAACCTTCTCATGCTGAGATAACCATTTGGCTTTCCTTCTGTAAATGGTGAATTGGCAAACAGTGCTGTAGCAATCTGATTCATGTTAAACCAGTGAGATCCACATACCAACAAAAAGTCAAAGCCACAATTGCAGAGCATATATACTCACAGGTTGTAAAGCAAGACCAGCACGGAATTTTCTTATCATGTCAGCTTCTGAAGAGAAGTCCAGATTAACCTGTCATGGTCAGACATGTACTCAGTTTCAAATTTAACAAGTAAGAACTTGTTCTAGATAAACCATGCAGCTTTTCACCAAATGGTAGTTATCTGTAGTTTAGTTTGAATGAAATGGTCACCTGAACAGTACATGTCCGAAACATCATGTCAAGCCCAAGAGAACCCACTTTAGGCATGTAATTTCTCATAATCTCATATCTTCCCTGAGCGAACACACAACATTAGCATTCTTCATTGTTTACCTTCTGAGTTTTTGCAAGTCTACAGTACAGAGAAACTTAAACTTGAAACAGATTCATAAGATGCACAAAATGATGTATCAGAAACATAGCAGGTTTTACCATACTCCCACAGAACTTACTTTCACCAAACTCTAAGATCACACAGGATTCTTATTGCTAGTTGTCATTTTAACCATCTACTACAAATAGCAAAAGGTATCGCCATGATTTATTACAAATAGCAAAAGGTATCGCCATGATTTATTACAAATAGCAAAAGGTATCGCCAAATTAGAACAAACTCATTCATCTCTTCATCATTTTACAAATTTATTACAAATAGCAAAAGGTATCGCCAAAATGCTTACAGCATGTTCAGCCCTCTATCAACACCGCCAAAATTGCATTGTACATGATAATATGTGATGATTTATATCATACTTTAGATGCCAAACGGTTTCTCCAAAATTCCAACCAAGCAATAACATGTCTAGCCTGATCAATTAACATTTTATCATTGCCAAATAGCATAAAACGATCTATTCAAATTCTTCAGCATGTTGGCCTGCTTAAAGAAACTAGATGCTTGTTGGATATATGTAAGTTAGGCCCCATTTGGCTCACGAAAAGAAATTTAAAAGGAAATGGAATTTAAGTGTGTTTGGAATTAAAATCTGTTTAAATTCCTAGCTATTTGTAATACAATTTAGATTCCTAATATTTCAACACTCAGTCACTCATACCATACAATTTGCCGAACTTAAACACAATTCCATACCTCAAACAATAAACATACCATACACTCTAATTTAAATTTCAGTTCCTTCAAATTTCATTCCGTGAGCCAAGCGGGCCATAGATTTAAAAATGAAAATTTTACCTTGGGCATTATAGGTATATCTTTCCGTTCCCATTTTGGCTGAAAACCAATTCCTATAAATCCAATTCCCATCTCCTCAGCAACAGCTTTAACCTGTTAAGATCCGGATGGGTGCAACTGTCACTTTGAAGAAAAAATAAGCAACTGTGCACGCATATTTAGCCTGTGTAAATAAGGTGCAACTATGGAATGGGTGCTATAAATATTTCAAAATTCCAACATATCACAAGCATACAATAAATGTTAAGAGACACACACAGCCAGACAATAACCCTGCACTCTAGGTGAGATGATAATAAGTTAATAACACTAAGCTGATTGTACCGTGAAGGCGTGAATCTAGTACTAGTAATATGGAATGGTTAATGTGAACATAAATAAACAGATTATAATATAAATTAAATCCTATATGTGACATTCTTATTCAAGAAACTAGCCAACCCACCTAAATGAGCAAACTCACATGTTATAAAAACTGGACCGTTGAATGCGACCCTACTTTTATGCAGAGAGACATTACAAGTTCTAAATTACAATGTAAAAATTACAAGCTCAGCACAACGTTCATATAACATCAAGCTACAAACCTGGTAAAGGTGGGAATTAACTTCTGCACAAGTTTGATGGAGAGTTTCAAGAGGAGCACCACTAAGCTCAAACTGACCACCAGGTTCCAAAGATATGCTTTGTTTTCCCTGAAAAAGAGTAACATTATTGATTTAAAAAATTGATAAGGGGCAAAAAAAAATCAAAACCTGTTTAGAGATAAGAAGTGTGCAAAGTACATCACAGATGAAACAGCTTAGACCTTGTTTGGTAACACTTAGGGTGTTTCGCCCACGTAATGGAATTTGTAGGAATTGGAATTTAATTTATAGTATATAGTAGTTGACTGGTTGAGGTGTGGAATGGTGTTTAAGACTAGCAAAGGGTATGGAGTGTGAAATGTTAGGAATCTAAATTCATTTACAAATATAACCATAGAATTTGGTGGAATCTAAACGCATTTGTATTCATTGTTTTTGTAATCCAAATTTCAAAATACATTATAAACAAATTCCAATTCCTTCAAAATCCATTCCGTGAGACAAACGCCCCCTTACATTTTGGTTTACTGCATGCATTCTTTCATAACACAAATAAATTTGTGATTTGATGATAAAAGTGAAATTGTGTTTGGCAATACCGTTCCCTTGTTCAAAATGTCAAGAGTAGAAATTATCTTTAACTTATCTATAAGCTCAACTTCTTTGAAGTCAAAGTTCATTCGTGCTTTCTATAAACCGTTAAAACATAAAAGTCAAAGTTACATTTATAGCTGCCGTCTACAAAATGTTGTAGCTAGGTCTGTTTTTGGAAACCGTTAATGTTGCATAACACTATTTGCTGTCTAGTTTTCACATTTTAGAAAAAGAGAAGTAAAAAACATAAAAGAAAAATACAAATCATCGATAACCAAGGCATTAACTTCCAAAAAAGCATTCAATGAAAACATATTACAAATACATGCAGATTACCTGTTTAAGTCCAATTATGTTGTCACCTTCCATGATTTTCTCCCAGTCAAATCTCTCAGAAATAGCATTGAGCAGATGGGAAATTTGTTCATATGTCATAGGACGCAATGTTTTAAGATCAAAACCAAACTTTTCATGTTCAGTTCCTATTCTGCCAAATTAATACATTAGCAACGGTCATTGATGATGAAGATTAACACAAAAAGCAGGTGACGATAAAATGTGCAGAACACATCACATAATATTACAATCTTGCCCTCTACTGATACTTCATGGTAAAACACAAGTAAGAACCAGTGATAATGAGAAGCTTAAGTTGAACCTCCAGTTTTCCTTAGGCTTGCATCCAGAAGCAAGGTATCCGACAAGATCTTCTTTTGTAAGTGGCTCTGTAGTGACCACTGTATCCTCAGTGGGAGGACTTGCAGCAACGATTAGTTGATTTCCTCGTTTGGATTTTACACCAATGTCATCTACATGCATAAATTGAATAGTCTTCGATGAATCCCATGGAAAGGCAACATTAGTCGTCAAATTTCTAAATGCATTGGTGATATTTGCTCCGCTATAAAGTGCAGCACATCCAGATTTACATTGTAAAATCTCAGTACGAATGCCATGAGATGGACTCGCCTGAGACATTAATACCATTTTTATCCCTGCAAAGCACAAACAAACAAAAATCAATGTCACAACATGATGTTTGACCAAAAAAGATCATAACCACGGAAAAAGGTTACATATAGCAAATGCTTCAAGGCCAACAACGGATCTTACAAAAAAATGGGAACCCAAATTTTTATAGGAAAAAAAAAAAAGAAAACAGCCTTGCATAGAATGATCTATAAGGCTTTTACTTTTTTGCCCTCTAGCAAGACAATAAAAACCCGTGCTGGAGGATTTATTTTCATTACTAAAGAAGACAACAATAATAAGTATGGTAATAACCACAATGATCTTGATTTATGTTCCTTTCCTATCAACTTTACGATTTTTGTGTTACAAGGTAATAAGTGTATATCCTATCATGTGCAAGGCTTGCAATGTGAGAGAAATGAATCAAACATAAGTAGAAACTATTTACATGTTTTCCCTGTCTTCTACAAAATGAAGTGAACTTCCTTTTCGCATATGCTAACTCTAATATAATGTATGTAAGGGAGCTTAATAAGAGTATATATTCTAACTACTGTCAAGTACACAACCAAGACAACGACATGTCGAGACTATAAATCAAGATAACAACCCGTAAAAGGGCTGGTTGTTAGACATGTTTTTCATACAAATACTTTTACCGTCGCACTATAAATGAACCTTATTTCATCGTACATAGTATGGAAGGTCCAATGAAATACTTGCCAATTATAGAGCTATGAAGCTATCCGCCTATCCCTCCTAGCCTCCTAGGTTTAACAGTATGCAAGAATTTCATTGTACTTCAACTCTTTAGCCAGCCATGCATATTATACAGATTGCCCATTATCTTGACTGCTATGAAGTCGGCTATCCAGTTTACACATTATCAACTAGTCCCATTAAAATTTACAAGAATCTACTTGAGATGCACCAAAACATGTCAAGCATGCGTATTACCAAAGTTGCATTAGGAAAAAAGAATGAAAGAATCAAGGTTTAATGAAACAACTTGGTGTTGCGAAACCATCCTAGAAGTACACAATCAAATTTGACCTTAACCTTCTTTGTGCTCTAATTTTAAAATTTAATTTTCACTCTTCTAGCTTTTTTGCTGCTTCAACCATCACAATTCACTTTCTAAATTTAGCCTTTCAAAAAGTAAAAGCATTTCTTTTCACACTGGCAGGTCGAATATTATTAGTTTTTTTTTTTCGGGGATGGGGGTAACAATCGCCGCAAAATCTTGCCATCAAACAAGCCCTGTCAGTGTCATTAAAAACACGAATAACATTCAATCAAGTTTAAGTGATAACAAATTCAATAGAAGTTTCGAACACCAATTTGAAAGATTCCCCAAATAAGAAACAAAACATGAAATTCACCATCTAAAATCAACAGATATGAAAAACAATTATATAACAGAGTATGATGCACATAAGAAGTTGGAAATGAAAAAAGGAGGGTGTTTACGGTTGTGGCGCAAGGCAGCAGCAGGCGAGGCAGCGTGACAGGCTCTCTCTGTCTTTGTAATCCTCGTAAACAAACTAACTCTCTCTTGGTCACACTCAAATTCTGACAGTGGACAGTGAGTGGGCGATAAACTAGGGTTCTTTATTGATCCCAACGGTGGGTTTAACTTTATACCCATTAGACCCTACCCGACCCGGAGCAAAAGCGACCCAATGGCTTCAAGACATCAATTTGGACTTGTTGCGGATAGGCACGGCAACGAGGTGGGACGAGGATCTCAATTCTTATCCTCATTCAGTGGTGTAGAGAAGAAAAAAAACCTCGAAAATTAAACTTTTTAGGCGGGTTCGAAGATCTTATCAGAGATTTTATCGGATACTGGTTCGGAGATGGAGCACAAATCTCCATTCCGTCCTGCCCCGATAGTATATATATACATTTTTTTCACACATCCACATATATACACCTTGTTTTTTTTAAATGATGTTATAAACATATAATAACTATGATTAACATCTATGTTTGGTTGTTAATATAATTGTATCGTTGATCTTAATCTATGTTAATGTAAGCGTGTCGTTGTTTAGTTTCATTTGATTATATTTCATATATAATTTCACCTTTTATTGTTAAAAAGATATTTGATGTCGTTTGAAATATTGTTAATTTGAATTTTTTTGACGGGTTTTAGGTTCGGTTTGTATATATAAACGGAAAACCTGCAAGGACCCGATGGGGAACCTCGATAAGAAACTGATGATGAATGGTGCGGGGACGAGTGGACCAATCCTTGCGTCGAACCTACCACGTTGTCATTCCTAGGTAGGGGGTGTGCAAAAAAAACCAAACTCGAATAACTCATTCGAACCGAACCTTAATCGGGTTAAATGGGTCGGGTTATTCGGTTTTCGGGTTTCTTATTCGTTTAAATGGTACCCGAATATGTAATTCGATTCGGTTACGGGTAGGATTCATGCTTATTCGGGTGCTCGAATAATCCTTTTAATTTATATTTGTCATTTTTTGATTTATTTATAATTATAAGTAGAATTGTTTATATATAGAATGTCAATATGTAAATACCCAATTTTGATACTCAAACCATTTAACACATTTTATCCAAATTGCCAAACTCATTTAACCCATTTAAAATACTTTGTAAATGATCTCATTTTTTATATCAAAACCGATTAACTCATTTAACCCAAACCGATTAATCCGATAACCATTTAACCCGAAACCGATTAATCGGTCCCATTATTTGGTTCGGGTTCGGCTTTCTGAAAAATGTTATCGTTTTATGCTCTCAACTTGGTTCCTACGATGTTATTTCATTACATAATACGGAGACCAGAAATTGCTGACCCTTCCTTTAAGGTACATAGTTTATCTCGTGGGTAACAATTTCTGAGTTGGCAGTAGAAAAATTTACACAAGTAGATAGGGTTATTGTTATTTTTTGACAACTACAAATAAAATGTTTTTTTTTTTTTGTTATTTATTTTGTTGGAGGGTAGTAGACTAGTAGTAGACTCAAGATCACAATTTGCAAGTCTTTATGATTATTGTGTCTATTTTTTTTTGTTATTTATTTGGGTATTCTTCTACCCTTGTATCTTGATGATTCGTTGTTTAGGTAATCTCTTTTTTATTTTTATTAATTTAAAATTTATATTCATACCATAATTTTGATTGTAAAAGCAAACGAATTTTAAATTCAGACAAAATGCTAAAATTGTCTTTTTATTTCATTCAGTCTGTTTATTCAGCAAAATAATCAAACAATAATTATTTATTCAATTATTTATCGGATCAGCATTACTTAATTCAGACAGCTCTCTAAGTCCAAACAACACTTAAAGGAAGATGCAAACAAACAGACCGTGTCTATAACAATAATTTTTGTAACAACTATTATTTACTTATTAATTTTTAAAATGTAACATTATTTTTCTTAACGCAAAACCAAATACCCCTAATACCATACATGATACAACTACTTTAACAAACGAAATATTGACTTCACGAAAAAGTTTAACTAACATTTTTTACTAATTAAAATAAACATAAATTTTTATACAAAAGATTTCACAACCTGACCAACACATGATGTTATTCTTATTTATTGATTGTGTTAATTTATACAAAAGATTTGACAACCCGATCACGTTGTGGTCATGATGTTATTCTTATTTATTTATTTTAGGGGATTGTGTTAATCTAGACAATATCTCAAAATTTCTCATATGTCTGCGTGCCCAAAGGCAAAGTTTTAATAATCAATAATTACCTTACCTTTTATTATTATATTAAGGATTTTTTTGCATTTTCGTCGCTCTATGTTATTTTTCATAAAAACCTCAAGTTATTTTTTTCTTTTTAGTTTAGTGAAATTTGGACATTAGACCCCGGTTATAATTTGTGAACCGGGTTTTAAAAACTGAAAAACCGGGTTCTAACGTTCAAATTTCACTAAACCAAAAAGAAAAAAATTAACTTGAGAACTTTTATGGAAAAAAAAATAACATGGAGGGACGAAAACGCAAAAAATATGAAAACATGTTGGTTTTTTTCATAATAAACCCTTGTATTAAATGCAATAATTGGTTCATTCAATGTGATGAAAATCTATCTATCTATATATATTAATAAAAGAAAATGTTTACTGCCACATGTCGCTTCCTTACTTAACCAAAATTTTGTTTTCCCGCCCAAATTTCCATATATAATCTTCTTAATTAGTTATCTACTTTATATTTAAATTTAAGTATAAATGTAATTAAGTACTACCTAATTTAACTCCTATCAATAAAAAACAATCTTTTCAAAAGATTTAATTAACTTTACAATTTAACTCCTAATATTAGCAAACTATTCATTATTTTTATTAAAAAAATAAAAATAATGCAATACTTGTAGTGAAATGTTTTATAATATTTATTATTATAAAAAGTTTATATTGTATTCTATGCAAAAATAAATTTTTGAACTTTTATTTATACATAGAAATATAAAAATAAAAAGTTTTAAAAAAATGATACTATTCATACATATTTATAAATAGAAAATTTTAATTATCCCTAATAGCAAAAAATAATACCATTTTCGTGTTTTTTTTCAAGAAAAAAAATATTTTTATATGTAATTTATGTTTGTGTAGATTTTTATTAAATAATTACTTATAAAATATCCACGTATTTACGTGGGTTAATAACTAGTATCTATATATTATAATAAATGAGAACAATTATTGTCACATGTCATCTTTTTAATACGTTACTTTTTCATATTCCCGCTTTTTTTCCAAAAATAAAAATTAACACTAATTTAAGTAACATTCATAATTGATTTAATTTAAACTTTATTATTTTTGTTTCCTAAACTATTGAAACTACAATTAATACTCATTAAAAGATTTCAAAACTAACAAGTTAAAATTAAAAATTTTAAAACATAATAAAATAATAAAATTCATGTTTAAATGTCTCAAATAATAAATAATTTAATATATAGATTAAAAAAAGTCATTGATTCAATGATTTTGACTGTATATCATTTTTTTTTTTGTATCTTAATTTTTTTTTAAAAAAAATTAAGGTTCTTAAGGGATCCCACCTCTTTAAAAATATTTAATTTATAACAAAGTTTTTATTTTAATCCATGTAAAACATGGGTATTAACCTAGTAATAAATATTCGTATCGTATGCAATTGAAGTAACGTCTCTCAATTGAAAGAAAATATTATTTAACATGCTCATATGATATAATGCTATTTTTGTCTGATGATTATATGAAAAAAAAAAAATGCTTTCATTCATAATCAAAATTAATGTGTTTTTAATGAGACGTTTGTGTAATGATTCCGAATCTCTAATCAGTTGAGCAATTAATGGCGTTAGTTTTTAGCCATGTACTATGTAAAATCAATGTAAGAAGCTACCTGCTTAAAACCAATTATTTTGAAAAAAAAAATTCATAACCATTTTAAAATTAACAATCTATCTATTCTATTAAAGTAGTAACTAAATGCCACGTGTCATTAGAATAGAATGCCAATTGGCTTAACGAGAATTTGCCAAGTGTACAATACTAATTTACTATTAATGAATCTATATCCATATCCATTAAAATCTCAACAAACTACATTCAAAAGATATTTTAATATTAATAATAAATTTAAAAGTTATTAATGAAGATATTAGTTTTTTTTTTCAATTTTAAGTTTATATAGTTTTAAGGAAAAGATAACTATTAAAAATTCCGTGTAATACACGAGTTAATAAACTAGTACAATATTATAAAACGTCACACATAAACACACACTAAAATTATGTGAAACATGAATGTT
Source organism: Centrapalus pauciflorus (assembly GCA_020465985.1). Classification (NCBI taxonomy): domain Eukaryota; kingdom Viridiplantae; phylum Streptophyta; class Magnoliopsida; order Asterales; family Asteraceae; genus Centrapalus; species Centrapalus pauciflorus. The sequence continues at coordinate 467,152 of JAANYP010000647.1, read as the reverse complement.
CATATGAACTCTATTATTGTCAATGTAGTATGTTCACACTAAACATTTTAACATAAATTTTTCCACGTTCACACTTTTAATAGTAGATTCAGATTGTATAGAGAACCATGTGTATCAAGATTCTAAAAGAAACCAATCACAACCCTTAGATTAAACTACTGTAATGGTTGTCCGCGCTGCATAATGAGTGGTACTCTCTCGAACCATATTATATATATATATATATATGGTTCGAGAGAATATCACCTATTATGCAGTGCACCAGAATGTACCACCTTTAAAAAAACTTTGTTAATTTTTCTTTCATAAACATGTTTTAAATAACATTATGAAGATCATATGTAAATTTCACATACATTCACATCTCCTAGTTTTTAAAAAATGATTGTGAACTTACACTTACATAAATTTGCATACATGTGAACGTGCATTTATGTGATGTGTGATTTCATGCATTTAGAGTGTTTGAATTTGCGTGATATATATATATGGTTCGTGTGAGTATCTAAAAAATGAAGATTACTGTGAGTACCTGTGAACACACTGGTTTCGAATGTGAACATACTTCGAAAAAAAGTTTTTTTTTTCAATTTTTTTCCATATTAATTTAGATACAAATAATATAAGACTATTTGTAAAGAATTACATACATTCACACTTTCTAGCATATTAAAAGTCATGTGAACGTGAAAAAGTTTATGTGAACATGCTTAGTGTGAATACACGTTCACAACAGTACAGTTCATGTGAACATGCACGTTTCACATAGTTTAATTGTGTGTTTATGTGTGATTTTTTGCAAGTATTCTTGTATTATTAAAAAAAAATGGTTTTAAACGCGGTACCGTACTCCGCAAAACTAATGGTACTCATTTGAACCCACATATATATATATATATATATATATATATATATATATAGCGCTTCGTAATTGGTTTAGGATTTATGTTCAAGTGAGTACCACCTATTTCACGGCGCATCCGAAGGTACCACTCGTAAAATTAATTTTTCGAATTTTTTTTTCATTAACATGTTTTAATTAACATTACACAGATGATATATCAATTTCACACAAATTCGAACACTCTAAGTGCATGAAATCACGTATCACATATATGCATGTTCACATATATGAAAATTTATGTAAGTGTACGTTCACATCGTTTTTTTAGGAGCTAGGAGATGTGAATGTGTGTGAAATTTACATTGATTTTCATAATGTTAATTAAAACATGTTTATGAAAAAAAAATTTAAGGAGGGGTACTCTTTTGAACCATACTAATTGGTTTAGAATTTAGATGTACGTCTAATGATAAGTCTCAAAAAGGTTTGCGTATTTAAACTGCATTATTGTTGAGTAAGACATAGGCATTAAGCAATCGAAGTTTGTTTTGTCAAGAAAAAATGACGGTGATTAATATACTGCATTCATTATTGTCCAAATTTTGTCATAAATCATATTAATTTTCAAATTTTGAATATTCTAATAGTATTGTTACTGTGTCAGAAGGCGTTTTAGGTTTCGGATGATGGATTTTATTATTTGTGTTTTTAGTCTGATAAGTGGCTAATGAGAAATTGAGAAGGGATATTTGTGAACCCTCAAGTTGGACCATTTTGTAATTAGATACCATAATCATCTTTTATTGCACAAAAAACTTTAACCGGCAAAAATTTCATGGAATTGAGATATTACCAATTGCAACCAATTGATAGTCACAGACCATCGTTGACAAGTTATTAGTGACTACCGAAATTTTACCGAAAAGAAGGCTCGTCGGAGAGTGAATCGGAGACGAAGGTTGGTCAGCAAATTGCAACCAGTTTATCATGTTGCAAACATTTTTTTTGAAAAAATCTCAATTCCAATAAGTTTTAGTCAGTTGAGAGTTTTTTTTACAATAAAAAATGATTTAAAGTTTTAATCAGAAAAGTAGTTAAACTTAAAGATTTTTACACAAATATCCCTGATAGGAAAGTGTTATGTCAATCTTTTAACACTAAACTTGCCACTCAATAATTTTTAGAATGAAAGTTTTAAACTTTATATTAAAAAATGTAAAAGAATTATATATTAAAAAAATAATAAGCGAATTATAGAAAAACGTAAAAGAATTTTATATTAAAAAAAATACAATAAATTCTAAGTTTGTTATATACGGCTAGACAATCATGCAAGTGGAACAAATTTAGTGGAAAATTAGTTGATAATAACAAAATAATAATAATACATTAATAAATATACGGTCATACCTAATTTTAGATATTATTTTTTATTCAGATTTTTTGGTTTTTGATCAAGTCCTATACATATATATTCAACATAAGCAAGCAAACACATGTGGCATTTGTGTGGTACAATTTTTGCAACGTAACTTATGTAGGGAATGAAAGTTGATTTGTACAAGCTTCAATTGATGAATGATGATGGCAAGTTGGCAACCAACAGATTTGTAAATACGTACAAGTTATAGTAGTTTTTAAGGTAAATTACAATTTTCTTCCTTGTGGAAAGTATGGACCCCGTCATTGAGAGTCATCTGCGACTTGCTCTGCCACCAAACCAACATTATACTGTAATTGTAATTTCGCCATGAAAATGATGGTATCCATAAATACCCTAATTGTAATTTCGCCATGAAAAAGATGATATCCATAATTTTTATATAACCATAGGGACGGAATTGTAATTTACCCAGGTTTTTAAGTAAGTAGATTTAACCTTTTGGATTTTTTCCTTCAAACAAATAGTTTTTTTTCTATTATTAACGTATGCAATCCCAACATTTTAAACCAATTATTTGCGTTATTGTAATGTAATAAGCTAATAATCCCGTTTAGAACGCAAACGCTATCTACATAAACTTATATCAGAATTCAGAAGCAATGTTTTTAAACTCCAACCGCATAATTGGGTTGGTTTTAGTGTGTTTTGATTTACTTGGATCCTAAGGTTGTGATTTTAGATGCTTTATTTGGGCTAACTGGGCACATGTTACATTCTTTAAAAATATTATAGTACCAAGATACCATTTATGTCTTTTGCATATTTAGTTTGTCCTTTTTTAAGGGTTATTTTCGTATCTAATTTTATTAGTTGCATCTCTTAGTATGTCACATCATTATTTTTCTTTACAAATATTTTGTTATTAAAATAAGAATTAAGTAACATTTTGATCATCTTGCATTTAAATTTTTTTTTGATTTAGTCAATAAACTATTTTTTGTATGCATAATTAACCATTAAGCTTTACTTTTACCGATTTAACCATTGAAATTATCCTAATTTGGATACTAAACTATCATATTTTGTATTGATTTAGTCATTAATTTTATTCATTTTGCCAAAGTAAAATGGTAAACTAAAATTTAATAGCTAAATTGGGACAAAAAATAATTTTGTGGTTAAAAACAATAAATCTGAAAGTTAGATAATTAAAATAATACTCGATTCTTAAAATAATATTAAAATAGAGGGGATAATCATGTGACAGGAGGATATGAATACAATGTATCCTTTTTTTAAAAAAAAAATTCCTTATATAATTTTTTCCTCATTAAATACTTTTTTTTTTGAATTTTAAGAGATAAAAAATTAGTATTTTACCATATTTTTTGTTTTATTATAGTTTTTAACCTTTTATCGTATTTAATTTTAGGAACATGTCAAGTATGGAGGCGAGGCGATACACACAACGATGGTGATTTTATAGGCTCTTACACTTGTAAAAAAGGTCATGATTCAAAACCTCAAATTAAGTAGCAACGGACACATACACATCTGCTTGTTCTTGTTTTAATGACCATTTGTCATTTGATTTGCTAAACTATATTAATTATTAGGAGGTTAATGTGGCGTTTTGTTTTTAGCATGTCTTTAAAATGAAACAAAACAAGTTCTCCCAACACAACACAACACAACACAATAATTTTATTTTGAATTTATTCGTTCATTTTTTTAGTTAATTTACTTAGAAATCATTTAGTTACGAGAGTTAGGTAGCAATTGAAGAAAAAGGACATGGGTAAACAGGCCTCGGCCCAGGCATTGTGTCTTTAGAAAGAGCCCAGTAATTACCTCTATAAACTAGCGCCAATCCACGTCTAGTAGTAGTAGACACAACCGAGCCCAAGTTTTTTTTTTTTAAATAGATATTTGGATTTAGTTCGCGAAATTATCACTGTTTTTGTGGTCTAAACGGTTTTTTTTTTTTAAATCTTTCTGTATATTCATGTAAATGTTAAATACTACATCTAATATAAAATTTACATGATTTTAAAGTTTGTAAGTCTATTAAATTACCGTGTGAATAAATGGAACAATGGTGATTTTGTATTATTATTATATATATATCGTCAGGACCACGTAAGAACGATTCTTATCGTAAAAACTCCTAAATGCACAGATTTATATGAAAAATCCATAAAATTTTGGACATGAAATTTGCAAATTTTTCTAAAAGTTGTGCATTTGCCGTATAAATTTGCGCATTTAGGGGTTCTTACTGTAAGAACAGTTTTTATTTGGACTCAACTCATTATGCGTGTGTGTAATAGGTCCAGGCTCAAAAGATTAACTATGAAATCGAATGCACCAGAAGTACCCCAATTGAAAAACTTATGTAAATTTATTTAAATAATGATCATGTTTAAATTAACGTTACACAAATGATACGTAAATTTTACTTCATCTAGATCCTTAAAAATCATATAACGATTATTTACTTACATGAACATTCAAATAAATGTTAACGACCATTCACAAGATTTTTAAAAACATAAAAAACGTGAATGTGTGTGTAATTTACATATTATGTGTGTAAAATTAAATTTTTTTAAGGGTGTTACATTCGGGTGCACTCGATTTGCATATGTACAATTTTGAACTTGAATCTATCTACATTCATTCATTTAAAGACTCATTTGATAGACTTACAGAACACCATGAATTTGTATATACGGGATTATACGCCTTAACAAATACATTAATGTGAAAAAATAAAAAAATCTTTTGGACTTATACCTCGATTTACCTTGCAAAAATTATGATACTTTTTATCCTGTTTTTTTTAGATATTATTCATATTATTTTTATTTGGATAATCTTTTATTCAAATTATGTATTTGAATGAATAATTAAAAACATATCTAATTATTAACAACAAAAACAGAAAAAAAAAGTACAAACATTTTAAATAATACATTAGAAAACAATAAAAGAAATTAAACATGGTATGTATTACAAAATACAGAGGAAAAAATAATACAAAATGAATTGGCATTGGGTTCAAAATTGTGCCTAACATATCGATATATCATGATCATAATCGGGCTTCATGCTAAAATGCAATTACCTACACAAACTGTGTGTGTGTGTGTATGATTAATTAAACCTACAACCATCCTTGATAGGTCATAAAGATATGAGAAAATGCCACTCTTAACCTAGGAAAGTCATGATGAATTACATTCCCAAAATTATAGATTACATAAAATCTTAGGGTGCGTTTGACAAGTAAGAATTTTCCATTTGTTGTTTTTAATAAAACTGAAAACATTATAGTTTTTAAAAGAACACATTTTAAATAAAAATAGTCTTTAGGTTTTCATTTTTCATTCCTTATTATAACATAGATTTAGGGGACTAGATTGAAATAAAAGTTGAAAACCTCAAAAATGCGTTTTCAAGTTTACTTGTAAATTTGAAAACTAAAAAAATGAAAATTAATAAGTGAAAATATTAAAAAAACAATGGAGCTAAACACGTTTTCCAGAAACTTTTGTTTTTAAAAAATGTTTTTGCCAAAAACAGATTAACTAAACGACCCATAAATTTTAGTTTACCTTATTTAGATCATTAAATATTTTTTTTTACTGGTTAAATCATAATACAATTAAAAAGTCATCCAAAACACTGTGATCATCAATCATTGATGAAATTTTTTCTTCAAGGAATACTAAATTTGGACAAATTTTAAATCGATAAAATCTTTGGTTATAAGTAACGTATAAATGTAAATCTGTCTATACACTATTATAAATGAAATAAAATACTAAATAAGATTTTATTATAAATGACAAAAATACAATATTATTAAATAACATCTAGAAAAGATAAACACAATATTATTAAATAACAATTAGAAAAGATAAATACATTTTATTATGTCTAATTAAAAAACCTATTATGTGCTATAAATATTTTAAAATATATTAAACATAAATAAAGATCACAACAGATTTAAACGTAAACATAATACAATATTAACAAAATCATAGTTATAAAATTTTATTGTAATAAAATATATATAAACATTAAGTTTCATGTAAAATTGAAACTTTAAATTATATCGATTAAATACATATAAATTTAAAACTAAAATATATTTTAAAAATTGTTAAAAAAGTAACTACTATTAAATATTAATTATGACAGTGAAATACAATACTATTATAGTATTTTTTTTTTAAATAACATTTAAGATTTATATACATAAACTTTATATAACAAATTATTTATTAAAATTTATCCACGTAATACGTGGTCACGTAAACTAAAGCAGTAATCTATTAGTAAGTAAGTTGGGCTTCATTGGGTAATAGGTTCATTAAAAGGTAAAGCATTGTCGTCACATGTTCACCTAAACCACTAACAATCTAACAACTTTCGAATATGTGGTCCAATTACCTATACGACAGTTCACTTACAATATGGACTTAAGAATAAAGTCTACATATTTGATTTATGATGTTACATTGTGTGTGTGTGTGTGTGTATATATATATATATATATATATATATATATATATATATATATATATATATATATATATATATATATATATAATATGGTTCGTGTGAGTACCTTAAAAATGCAGAGTACCGTGAGTACCTGTGAACACACGGGTTTAAGATGTGAACATGCTCCGAAAAAAAGTTTTTTTTTTAAAATTTTTTTTCATATTCATTTAGATACAAATAATATAAGCATATTTGTAAAAGAAATACACGCATTCACACTTCGTAGCCTCTTAAAAGTCATGTGAACGTGGAAAAATTCATGTGAACATGCTTAGCTGTGAACATACGTTCATAACAGTGCAGTTCATGTGAACTTGCACGTTTCACATAGTTATAGTGTGTGTTTATGTGTGATTTTTTGCAAGTAGTCTTATATTATTAATTTAAACATGATTATGAAAAAAAATTTCAAAAAAAATAATTTTAAGCGAGGTACCTCCGGTACTCCGCAAAACTAGTGGTACTCATTTGAACCCAAATCTCTATATATATATATATATATATGGGAGAATTTCATATATACCCCTCCAAATCTTCTTAATATCATATATACCCAACCTAAAATTTTAATATCATATACATCCCTCCTAAACATCATAATATCATATATACCCAATTTTAATTATTAATATCACATATATCCCTTTTAAACATCATTAATATCATATTTACCCAAATTCATTAATTTAATTATTTTTAAAACATTTAAAACTCATAATTAATATTGCTTATTAATTAATGACCATTATACCCTTACTCATTTTTTCTTTCAACTAAGCTTCAAAATATCATATTTATCCAACTTAAATTAAAATATCATATAATTTTTAATAATTTTATATTATTTATTTTTGTAAACTGTACTAAATAAAATCTTCAACTCAAACAAATTAACATTAAAAATAAAAATACAAAAGTTGTATTATGTTTTTGCTCGTTTGTAATCAAATCGTGTCGTTTTATTATATTTTCTTATTTGTTTTTTATTTACAGTAATCTATACACATTTAACTGATTAGATGTTATGAATTTTTATCTTTTTCTTTTCGAACTTTATAATTGTATCACATTTCGTTTTTTTAAATGTATTATATATATTTGTTTTCTAATACATTAGTTTCTAATTTTTTTTTCAAGTTAATATACAAGTTTCATCAGGTAAATTTAATATTAAAATATTTTCTAGTTACTAATTATTAAACAAACTATTATAAAAGTAGACTCTAAATATATAGGATTATATATATATATATATATATATATATATATAGATTCAGGTTCAAAAATGTATCTCTTGAAATCAAGTGCACCCGAAGGTACCAACCTTAAAAAACTTTTTTTAAATTTTTTTTCTCATAACCATGTTTAAATTAATGTTATACACATGATATATGAATTTCACATACATTCACACTTTCTGTGTCCTTAAAAATTATGTGAATGCTCAATGCATATTTATGTGAATGGTCATCCATGTGAATGGTCATTTCACACAATGTGAATGGTGTGAATGACCATTCACATGATCTTTTTTTACAATTCACAAGATTTATGATGTTGCTCCTTTTGAAAAAAAGTCTTATAATGTTGTCTTATACATGTTTATTCAAAAAAAAATATATGTGAATGATCATTCACATTAGGGTACGCTGGGTACGCTGGAATCTCATAGGTACGCTGATGAACCTGATTCTATATATATATATATATATATATATATATATATATATATATATATATATATATATATATATATATAATTCTAAAAGAAAAAGGAAAAGAATGAACATAATATGTAATCAGTTAATTGTATATAGATTACTGTAGAAAAAAATAATTAAGAAAATATAATAAGACGATACGAATTGATTACAAACGAGCAAAAACATAATACAATTTTTTATTTTTATTTTTAATGTTAATTTATTTTAATTTGAAGAATTTATTTAGTAAAGTTTACAAAAGTAAATTATATAAAATTATTAAAAGCGATATGATATTTTAATTCAAGTTTGATAAATATGATTTTTAAAGTTTAGTTGAAAGAAAAATTGAGTAAGGGTATAATGGTCATAAATTAATAAGCAATATTAATTATGAGTTTTAAATGTTTTAAAAATAATTAAATTAATGAATTTGGGTATATATGATATTAATGATGTTTAAGAGGGATATATGTGATATTAATAATTAAAATTGGGTATATATGATATTATTATGTTTAGGAGGGATATATATGATATTAAATTTTTAGGTTGGGTATATATGATATTATAAAGTTTTGAAAGGGTATATATGAAATTCTCCCTATATATATATATAGGGTTGGGATTATTGCAGAACCTTAATTTAATGCAAAACCATAGAACCAATCTAAACCATTAGATTATAATATAACACTAGGGATAAGATGGTAATTATACAATTAACATTGAATTAATAGCAGACAACCAAGTTTAACTGTCCACTTTGACTTTTTTTTTTTACTCTTTTAATATATAATGGACATGCAGTGTTGCATCGACGTTAAATATACGATATCAAAGTGTTCATTCGACATCGAATGGTCGTATGGTTAAAAAAAATTTACGAAAAATAAAAACGTAAATTTTTTTTCAAAAAAATATATTCATGACCGTTCTCGTTAAATCCACCAACTTTGACTACTAATTTTGACTATTATTTATCTCTGTTAATAATGAACGTATATGCAGTGTTGCATCGACGTTAAATATACAGTATCAAAGTGTTCATTCGATATTGAATGATCTCATGATCTCACCATGATATATTGCATCGTGGTCTGGGTAAAAATTTTTTTACGAAAAATAAAAAAATATATATCATAACTGTTCTCATTAAATCCACCAACTTTGACTACTTATTGTGACTATTATTTTGGTTCTGTTAGTAATGAACGTATATGCAATGTTGCATTGACGTTAAATATACGATATCAAAGTGTTCATTCGATATCGAATGATCTCATGATCTCACCATGATATATTGCATCGTGGTCTGGGTAAAATTTTTTTTACGAAAAATAAAAAATATATATCATAACCGTTCTCGTTAAATCCACCAATTTTGACTACTAATTGTGACTATTATTTTAGCTCTGTTAATAATGAGTGTATATGCAGTGTTGCATTGACGTTAAATATACGATATCAAAGTGTTCATTCGATATCGAATGATCTCATTATCTCACCATGATATATTGCATCGTGGTCTGGGTAATTTTTTTTTACGAAAAATAAACACGTAAAATTTTTTCGAAAAAAATATATCATGACCGGTCTCGTTTTAAAGAGTATAAAATTCTCGTTTTTATGGTATAATTTTTTTGATTTAAAAATTAATAATATTAATGTTATTTTAATTTAAAGAAAAATGATATTTATTTTGATAATGTCAATCTTTTTGCTATTTCCAATCTTTTCCTTTTTTACCCTTCCAAGAATTAAAATATCACTATTACCAATCTTTTTTTCACTAATTTTAAAATTAACTATTTTAATCAAGACCATTAGATTATTCTAATCTATGGACGATATTGGTTCTACATTTCTACACTAAATTTAGGTTCTGCAATGATCACACACACACACACATATATATATAGTGTTGGGATCATTGCAGAACCTTAATTTAGTGCAGAACCATAGAACCAATATAACAATAGGGATAAGATAGTAATTATGCAATTAACATTAAATTAATTGTAGCCTATCAAGTTTGACCGTCCACTTTGATTTTTTTTACTCTTTTAATATCGAATGGACATGCAGTGTTGCATATATGATATATAGTATCATTTCGACGTTGAATATGTTATATAAACTGTAATTCGATATTGAATGATCTCTATATAACATATTAAATGGTCGTCTGGGTAAATTAGAATTTACAAAAAATAAACACGTAAATTTTTTTTCGAAAAAATATATATCATGAGTGTTCTCATTAAATTCACCAACTTTGATTACTAATTTTGGCGTGAACTTATATGCAGTGTTCAGGGGCGGACCCACATACAAGGTATATGCAGTGTTCTCGTTAAATCCACCAACGTATATGCAGTGTTCAGGGGGACCCATATAAAACCAAAATCTACCAATCACAACCATTGGTCATTGGATCTGATGCATTCATTAAAAAGAACAATGTGAGAATGATGTAGTTAATATCACTTTTCGTATGCATCATCTGATCGATGCATCGGTGTGCACAGGGCAAAATAATAAACATGTAAAATGTCAAAATAGAAATCTCCCTACTTTCCGTGTAAAATATCACTTTTGTTTAGTTGATAAATACCATAAAAATCAGCAAGTAGAGTAATTATAGGACTTTCTAGTATTAAATCTGATTTTTAAAATCAACTAAATTAATGTAAAAAGAATATGCCTATAATGCTCTTGAATAATCTTCTTGATGCATTTCGGATTGTTTATGCACCATGTTGGTTTCCTATGGTTCCCTAATGCACATTGATTTCCCATTGAACTCACCTGCGTGTGTGTGTGTGTGTGTGTATATATATATATATATGTATATGTATATATATATATATATATATATATATATATATATATATATATATAGAGAGAGAGAGAGAGAGAGAGAGAGAGAGAGAAATGATCTTTTGTGAACAATTTGTTTATTTTGAAGTGTGAACAGCCACAAATGATTTTGAATCCTATGAATCTTGTTGCAGATACTACTAAACCTTTTTATTAACCTATGAATTCTTGTTGGATTCTATGAATATTGTTGAATCATATGAATATGTCGAATTTTATGAATCATGTTGAATCCTATGAATTTTGTTAAAAACACTGATATGAACCTTTTGAATGTTTTGAATATTGTTGTGGACACTTCTATAAATCTTTTAAATCATATAAATCTTGTAACAACACTTGTTGGTATATATGAATCTTGTTCACAACATTCACAATAATAACTTGTTCACAATGGATCACACACATTTACATAGGGGCAGATCCAACAATTTTTGTTATCGGTGTCACTTTTTTTAAAATAAGTTTAATATTTAGATTTTTGAAATATTTTTTAAGATGGATCGGGTCACCGAAACGGGTTTCCAATAAAAAACTAACAAATAACAAGGTTTTCTACTTGAAAATATATATACTACAATACCATTAAAACTTAAAAACCAATAAGTATAGTAAGTATTAAAGTTTTATAACTGTTGCCTTCGAGTTTTCATCCATTGAAGTCTTAAAGTTTTATAATTGTTGTCTTTGTAGGTGTCACACAAAAAATACTAAGTGTCGCTCGATTTTCATGCACACGACATGATTTGATAGCTTAAAACCTACCAGTTGTACACAATATATAACTCTAGATACACATGATTCCACATATAGCATGTCATTTTCAACTATTAGCATCGCAAGGATATTATATAATTCTATGAGAATCGTATATATATTAAGTAATTAAACTAGTATAATTAATGATGACAAGACGAGTGTGTGGTTTTATTTGTGCAAATTTAACTAATTATGGTATTTTTTTTTTCTTCTAATTTTAATCCTACCTCCTATCACTCAATAATGCTATTTTTATAAGTAAAATTAGCTAAAAGATATCTAATTATATTAATGAATTCATTTGTTTGTCTAGCTGTTAATTGAAATATAACTATGATTGAACATATGTTTATGCTTAAAACAAAGAACTTAAATTAAACTCATTTAAAGTGCAGAGCCGTACGTAAGTTGCCGTAGTTTCGTTTCTCTTTTCCCCTTTTAGCAATATTTGTGGAATTTATGACAACGAACTTATTAATAATATAAACTCTATGATAATAAAAGTTAATTGTTTGTTTTTATAAAGTTTAAGAATTAATCCTTTGATTTTTTAATGATTGAATTGACTTAATCATCCATTTTTATAAAGCGTAAGAATTTAATCATTTAAAACTATGTCTAAAAGTTTAATGACACATTTTTATAAAGTTTATAAACTTGATATTGTTAAATGTATTGATATGGTTGATGAGCTTTTTTTTTTTTTTTTTTCTCTTACCCATATAATACATGCATTTTATTTTTCAATTATAATATGATATATTTTTACATAGAGACCGGTTGAAATATCAATATAAAAATTTATCTATTGTAATTTATATTAAAAAATTGGGGTAAAGTTATATAATAGTAACCTACTTTTGAAAATTTATCAATATGGTACGTCTACTTTTTTAAATGTCGACATGGTACCTGTACTTCAATTTTTCATACCGATATGACCATATTTGTAATAGACCCCTGTTTTCCATACCATTAGAACCCTGTTTCGTATGTAAAAACCGGGCTCTATTATGTAGGATGATCATATCGATACAGAAAAATGAAGTACACGTACCATATAGACAATTAAAAAAGTAGACGTACCATATCAATACATTTTTCAAAGTAGGTTGCTATTGTAAGACCTTAACCCTAAAAAAATTAAAAAGAAGAATTTGGTATTGTATGAAGTTAAAAACAAAGAAAAACTATAATTTAATGGACAGTCCCCTCTGATTTCTTTAGCAGTTGGCTCCATTCCTCCTCATATGTATGACATCTATGTCTCTCTCCTCACTTGTCGACTTGTCGTTTACTTCTTTCTAAATTATCTTCATTTTTCTACTAATTAGCCATTAATGGTGGCTGCTCACAAAACCCATCAATGGTTCCATATTTTCTTGAACCGCAAAACCCAATCTTGGTTTTTCTTTGAATAAAGATTACTACTTCAATCTGAAAGCTGGTTTCAACATAATTTATGCTCTTTTATCTTGATTATCACATCCCAAGCTTCATTGTGGGCATTTCTAGAAAAGCGATCTTTACACACAAAGACACGCTACAAGATTATGGAAAACTTGAGGCAAAAACTAGCTATGGCTGTCAAAAGCATCCATTGGAGCTATGCAATCTTCTGGTCAAGCTCAATTTCTTCAACAGAACCAGCAGGGTACTTCTTTATCCAAGTTTATACCCACGGTACTGTTAATGAACAAGGAATTGATCGATTGAGTGAATGAATGAATAATTTACTGATTTTATGTGGTGGTAATCACGTGATTAGATTATGCTATGTTCATTTTGGGTTAGGAATGCATGATGATATGTGAATCAGCAGGGTGTTGACATGGTGTGATGGCTACTACAATGGAGACATCAAGACCAGGAAAACAGTACAAGCAGAGGATATGAAGGATGAAGATGAACAAGAAGTGGTAGGATTGCAAAGAACAGAGCAATTAAGACAACTTTATGAATCTCTTTCGGCAGCTTCCGAAACGCAACAATACGAAGTACAAGCAAAAAGGCCTCCGGCTGCGTTATCGCCTGAAGATCTCTCCGACACCGAGTGGTATTTCTTGGTTTGCATGACATTTGAGTTCAGTAATGGCCAAGGGTATAATCTACTTTCTCCTCCTTTCTTTCATGTTATTTTTATATGTGACAATGTAACTCAAAAATTGTTGGCTTTTGTTGTTCTTTAGAAGTTTCATTCATTTATCAGTCAGCTGTCAGCCAATTAATTTATCACACTTGAAAAATGCATTTTCTGACTTTCAAAAGTCAAAAACCAAGAAAGATGGATGATGTTAAAAATTCTATAAAAAGGAACAAGATCTAACGGTCAAAATCATAACTTGATCTGAATTAAATAGATTGCCAGGAAGAACATTGGCAAAGAATACAATTAGTTGGTTGTCCGATGCTCACATTGCCGATAGCAAGGTCTTCAGTCGCTCTCTCCTAGCGAAAGTAAGCACTTTTTTTGACATCAATCTCCCTTTCTAATTAACTTGGGCATCTTGTTATTCATTCAAAGTATTCAGATCTAATTATTTCTCCTGTCGTCTTCCTCAGAGCGCATCGATTCAGGTTTGCCAATTTTCTTGCTTTGATCTTTTGAACTATAAACCATGCATCGTTTCCATTAATGAAAAGCCTGAGTTCATGTGTTTTTGACATGTAGACTGTAGTATGCTTTCCTTACTTAGAAGGTGTAGTTGAGTTTGGCATTACTGAGAAGGTATAATTACTGGTCTGTAATCTTTTTTTTTCTTGGTTCAGATATTATTTTTGGGTGTTGATAAGTTTGATTATTTCTGCTAAATAATCTTAATTCAAGGTTTTAGAAGAAGAGAACATCATTAGGCAGATTAAAGCTGTAACATTTGGTGTTCCACCACAAAATATTCTTGAAATCCCATTAGAAAGTTGTTCTGGGATGCTTGATCATGATATTGGCAACAACGGTCTCAACAGTCTGCTTGAATACGATCAAAATTTGGTTACAGAGCCTCATAATTCTCCAAAAAACAGTTTGAATCAATCTTTTGTGGTTGAGGACGTACACGTTGAGGGGTTTCAGTCACCAGAACTGAGTTGGCAGTTTGTAGATGAAGAAGAAGAAGAAGAAGAAGAAGAAGAAGAAGAAGAAGAAGAAGGAGAGGTACTTAGTTATTACCATAATAATTCTGTGGGTTCGAATGATTGTATAACTCAAAACCTAGTTAGTGTTCCGAGCGATCGTTGGAGTGATGATGACAATCGCTATCAGGGTGTTCTCTCAAAGATATTCAAGAACACCAAGAGATTGATTTTGGGATCTCATTTTAGAAGCTGTGATTTTAAGGAATCAGCTTTCATGAGCTGGAAAAGTTATGATGGAATGGAGTGGAAAGGTGGAAGTTCTTCACAATTGTTAGTGAAGAAAGCACTTTATGAAGTCCCGAAAATGCACGAGCATAATAGCCTGGCGCAGTCATGTGACCAGACCAGAAACTCGGATCAGCTGCCGATGCTCGATGGCGATGATGCAAAGGACATTGACAGTAGGTTTTCAGTTCTAAGGTCGTTGGTCCCTTGTAGAGGCAAGGTAAATTCCACTCACAACTCCTTAACTACATACATATGTATCTTTGTCTTTTGAGATATACAAAAAGTTAAAAATTAATGAAATGTTTTATTAATTAGGCTGACAAAGTGTCATTGCTCGATGACACCATCGACTACTTAAAGGCGCTGGAGAAAAAGGTGGAAGCTTTAGAACCGAACAAGCATGTGGGAGATAGAGAAAAGAAGAAATTGAGAGGCAGCAAACGAAAAGGTTGTTGCGATGAAGAAGAAGAGAGGGAGAGGGAGAGGGAGAGGGATTGTATCACGGTTACGGCAGTAGAAAAGGAGGTAACGATCGAGATACGATGTAGATGGCGGGAGAACATGATGGTAGGGGTGTTTGATGCAATGAGCAGCGTGAACTTGGAGGCTGAGTCGGTGCAGTCATCAACGGTTGATGGGATCTTGACACTAAGCATTGAATCAAAGATGATGAAAAAGGGTTGTACGGGGAAGATGATAAGGCAGGCACTAGAGAGAGTGATGGGTTTTCATGATCAAATATAGGAAACAAGGACTAGTACTAGAAGTGTACTAAAATTTAATAAAGAACAAAATTGGATGCTGTTTCTTTAATATAAATATAAATATAAATATAAAGATAATGGGCTTGTTTTATTTGCAGAGAGGTTGTTCATTAGGGAGGGAGGTTGTTGGTTGGGCTTTTAATTCACTTCTTAAAAAGGAAAGAAAAGCACAGATTGATAGACAAAGTGGGTACTCCAATTCAAGAGTCTTGTCTTTGTCTTTGATGTTTCCCCCATCCAATTGAGTTTCTAATCTACTCTACTAATACTTTGAGTTTGATGTGGAATACAAATTCAAAACCTAATCTTTCGACTTGTAATTTTGGATGTTTTTTAAAAATCTTATTTGAACATAACCTTATATGAATTAAGTTTCTATGAGAAACTAAATATCGGTAAGAAATTTAGAGAAAATGCTTGCTAGATTTCATCAAAAATCCAAGCATATTTGATTGCTTGAATGCCCTTTGCCATTTTCCATCCAAGTTGGCATCGATTCCGTATTTTTTGCAAGAATGGTTATTTGTTTGCACAGAAATTAGGGTTGAATGCAGATTTGAAAACAACTGCACTGCAATTAGATAGTATAATATATTAAACCTTGTTCTTCTTGATTCTTGAATAGAAGGTTAAGTAGTGGTTCAATCAATGAGTTTCAACTTCATATGGTTAGAGGGCCCGCCAACATTATGATGGCTCTTAATTGTGTGGGAATTATGTGGTCCTTCTGCTTCCAGATCCAGGTGGTTGGCAAGATTCAATTACATTTGGATTCAAAAAAAGTTCCATGAACCAAAAACACTGGTTTCCTACCCATTTTATTTTGTAAATTGTGAGCAAAAGCATCCTTCCCAATGATTTTCCTCTTTTTCTTAGGATCGATAACACCTTACAACTCACCGAGATCGAAATGCATCAACACAACGGGCAGATGATCTCTTTCAAAAAGTTCCCATCGCACACTCTTGTTCCTTGTATCTATTAACAAAGATCGACAAATTCATGATATTGTATGACAAGAACATTCAAAATCTCACCTTAATAAACTATTATCGATCAACAAATATACAATAAAGCCGATCTCCAAAAGCTTTGTAAACAAGAGTGGCAGCAACCGTAGAATCCAAACCTCCATATTATGCACATATAACTTGATCTTGAGGCCCGACCATACTTCTGATCACTTTTACTTCTTCCTATATCACGCCATGGCTCGTCCAAACACCCTCTTTTATCACCCATTTTCTTACCTGCGAATGCGAATGAAAACTATGTTTGATTTTACAGGTTGGGTTCCATTTGAAATGATTTCTTCTTTTGATGTAATTGAGAGATGGAGCAGGGTTTTAGGGAAAAGACAGTGCTAGGGTTTTTGGAGTTCGGAGGGGAAGTAATAAAGTCGCTGACAAAATGCATTTTTTTTTCTTCATAAAGTTACGGCCACACTCACACATGAGCCGTAACAAAGCTATCGTCTTTCCTCGCAACGTTGGACTTGGAGTTACCATACAAGTTAGAAATTTTAATTAATAGATGAAATTGGAAGGGTATCGTTATTCGTTTGATTTGTTGATATGATAAAATATGAAACAGTTAAGTTGTAAATTTTCAAAAGTATCGATTGGTCATATAAACTTTTTTTTTTCCTTAAAATTTCAAAAGTATCGATTGGTCATAAATCATAAACAATGATTCCATGCAAAACCCAAAACCAAGAGCCCATGAATCCACATCAAAATCATAAACAAAGAAATGGTAAAACGAAAATGAAGCGAGAAATCATGCACAAATATGAACCCAACATATCAAAATCGACGAACTAATCCAACATACATAAACAAATAAAAATTAAAAACACAAACCCTAATATGTTCATAGAGCATACAAAACTAAAATCCAAAATTGGATTAAGTAACTTGATCAAATAAAACTTGTTCATCGAGACTTGGATAGAGAAGAACAATAATACTTGATTGGGGATTGTATTCATCAAAAACCATAAATGAAGATAGAATAAATCATAATATCGATGTTCATACTCAAACTTGAATCAAACCCATATGACCATATCACAAACCAAAAACACATCTAGAGGGGTGATGTGGGGGTGGGTGGAGGGGGAAGGAATGCAAGGGGATGATCGACGAACATTTTATAATAAACATTTAATTATAAAACAAAAGAATATACGAAATGTTATATGTATATATTAACAATTAAATTGTCATTTTTATAAAAAATGCTGACTTGATTTGATTCGGAGAACATGTTACATTAAATAAAAAAAATAAATTGTTATCTAAATTATTAACCTTTTTCAAATTAGTGTTTTGGTAATCTTTAAAACCGATAGTTCCCTTTTCGAACTTCCCAAGTGTTAACCCCATC
Organism: Centrapalus pauciflorus; assembly: GCA_020465985.1. Lineage (NCBI taxonomy): Eukaryota > Viridiplantae > Streptophyta > Magnoliopsida > Asterales > Asteraceae > Centrapalus > Centrapalus pauciflorus. The sequence goes on along the minus strand of JAANYP010000647.1, from coordinate 448,492 downwards.
TCCGACTCACCAGTCATACCCTTATCCCCTTCACCTCACTCTGTTCAAACACTAAAACCCTCCATAGATGTTTCTGTCCCTCTCTTCCCCCCTCTCTCTCTCCTCCTCTTCTCTTTATCTCTCTAAACCCTGCCGTCCGCCACTTCTCCGCCACCATCTGCCAGCACCCTTTCTCCACCATCTAACCTCAACCAATCTCACCCCTTTTGCTATTGGACGTGATGGCAAATATTATCCAAACCCAGCTGACGCTGACCCACCTGAAGCACCCGAGGACACCATGCACGGTGTTTCAAGGTTCCAACAACTTGACCTCAGAATTGCCCGTGCACGCAAAGCTCAAGAAGCCCAGTATGAAAAAGACAAACCAATTTTTCTTAAAGCCATTGAAGATGTTGAAGATGCGCCAGATGAACCTCCTCCTGGAAATAATGATGATTCCGAGGGGGATTTGTATTCTGAAATTGATGATTCTATTGCTTTGAAGAGGAAGGAGTTTGTTAAAAAGGGGCTGTTGAAGCCAAATCCAAAGAAACAAGAGGTACAAAGATAGAATCTTTGTTGCGTTACATCAAACCTAATTCAATTTCCCTAGCTTAAAACCCAATTGAAATTTGCAAGTGTAAGGGGGTTTGAACTTGTTTAGTTGTTAAAAGATTGATCCTTTTGTTGGCTTCGCGTACAATTCAGTATGCATAATCTCTGTCAAATTTGTTATTAAGGTTATGATCGAGTTTTGTGAAGATTTAGGCGTATCAGGTTTTCATCCATACTCACAGAAATACAAATTACATTCATGTGTGTGTGTGTGTGTGTGTGTGTGTGTGTCTGTGTTTGTATGTATGTATGCATATATGTATATAATGATGCTTTATATGCAAAATAGATAAAGCGGTCACTAGTTACATCATTTCTGTCCAATTTTTCAAACACAATGGTAACTAGAGAAGAGGGTGTGGTGTTACCGTCAGAATACTGATGACTTTATGTCAGGTAATTTGATTATAATTGGAGGGAAGTGATGCCATTGTTATGATTTTGAGAGTTTAAGCATGTGATCTTCTTGTAGGTGCATGCCTGTATGCAACTAAAATAAACCATGGAAGTTAATCACTTTGCTATACACACACAAACAAACATCTGAGTAAAACAATAAGATAATCAATTCAATGAACGTGGTGGAACGGTTCAGAAAGTACGAGCCTATCAGCATAGTCAAGAAGACACTTTAAAGAATGATGCATTAAAATTGTTATTGGTTGTAACTTTTCTATACACGGGCTAATCAGACAGAAAATTGAATGAATACCTAGCTATGAAACTTTTATGACCTGTGCCCTTCTATATAGAGCTCATACACACACACACACACACACACCTAAATCTATATAATATATATGCATATGTATACATACACTTAAGCTGTGGAAGGAAACACAGTAATGCTTGTATTTATTATAAAAGAATTGATTTTTAATGTCTGCACTCACTTCAGATTTAGGATTATGAATTCTTTGAACTCTGTCGACTGCTTTAAAGGCCTAAATCTTTGCCATCAGTTTATAAGTTTACAACGTTTTACCATGTAAATAATGCATAATCTTTGTTGTACTGGACATTGTCAAATATTGACGCAGCCAAAGGAAGAGGAAAACGATGAAGTAGTAGACGAATTGCAGTCTCAAGAAGAGGATGATTTGGAGGAAATTGAGGAACTCGAGGAACTGAAAGGAACCGGTGAGGATTCAGAGGTGGAGAACTCGGATGTTGAGATAGATGATGATCTGGGCGCTGGTGAGTCGTCATATAGATCTCCATTTGAAGCTGAGTTTGATGCATTTCAAAAAGGAGAAGTTCGAATCATAGAACCCAAGTTTAAAATGACATTAGCTGAGCTTTTAGACGAGAGTAAGGTTGTACCCGTATCGGTTTTGGGTAATTTAGAGATTGAGATTACGGGTATTCAACATGATTCTAGGCTGGTCGAGCCTGGTGACCTGTTTATCTGTTGTGTCGGGAAAAAAACTGACGGGCATTTATTTTTAACCGAGGCTGATAAACGAGGGGCTGTTGCTGTTGTGGCAAGTAAAGAAATAGACATAGAGGAAACGTTAGGCTGTAAAGCGTTGGTTTTAGTTGAAGATACAAGTTCCGTCCTGGCAACATTAGCAGCTTCGTTTTATAGGCACCCATCACAGAACTTAGCTGTGATTGGGATCACAGGGTCAAATGGAAAGACGAGTACCGCATATCTGATAAAAGGCATGTATGAGGTGATGGGATTGAGAACCGGGATGATAACTAACGTGGCTCATTATATTCACGGTGAAAACCAGTTGGAGACAAAAAATATGATCCCGGATGCTGTTTCCCGTCAAAGATTGATGGCAAAGATGATCCATAACGGGACAGAAGCACTCGTCATGGAGGCTTCTTCTCACGAGCTTGCTTCAGGAAAATGTGACGAGGTTGACTTTGACATTGCAGTTTTCACGAACCTAAGTAGAGACCATTTGGATGCCCACAAGACCGAGGAAGAGTACAGGAACGCTAAACTTAAGTTGTTTTCAAAAATGGTGGACCCCACACGGCATCGGAAAGTTGTGAACATCGATGACCCAAACGCACCTCTCTTTATTGCACAAGGAAATCCAGACGTGCCTGTCGTGACATTTGCGATGGAAGACAAGAAAGCCGATGTACACCCGTTACAGTTCGATCTCTCTCTCTTTGAGACACAAGTTTTGGTAGATACGCCACATGGTATTTTGGAGATTTCATCTGGATTGCTCGGGAGGCAAAATATTTACAACATTCTTGCAGCTGTTGCTGTCGGGATTGCAGTAGGGGCGCCGTTGGAGGATATTGTTAGGGGGATCGAAGAGGTCGATGTAGTGCCGGGTAGGTGCGAGTTGATCGATGAGGAACAAACGTATGGGGTGGTTGTCGATTATGCAAATACCCCTGATGATTTATCAAGACTTCTTGATAACGTTAGGGAGCTCAATCCAAAGAGAATTATCACAGGTATGAAACACAAATTCTACTTGGTACTTGGTTTGTTAAAAGCGTGGGGACTATTTTTCAAAGGGATAATTGCGCAAAAACCCCTAAACTTGTCCGCTTTTTGTGATTAAACCCCAAACCATTTTTCATTGCATAGAAAACCCCGAACTAACTAAAAATCAGTAAATCAAGGTTTTATTAATGAGTAACCGGTTGAAACCGGTTATTAATCCTACGTGGACCGGTAATTAACCTACGTAGAATAAATTTTAATTGTTGAAACCGATTTCTAAGTATTACACATCATTTTTAACGCTCGTAGTTTGGGTAATCCCGTTTAAAAATTATCAACGGAGTTTTAAATGATGTGTAATACTTGGCAACCCATTTCAACAATTAAAATTTATCCCATATAGGTTATTTACTGGTCCCTGTAGGATTAATAATGGGTTGCAACCGGTTACCTATTGATAAAACCTTGATTTACTGATTTTTAGTTAGTTTGAGGTTTTCTATGCAATTAAAAATGGTTTGGGGTTTTAATCACAAAAAGCGGACAAGTTTGGGGTTTTTTTGCGCAATTATCCCTTTTTCAAATACCTAAAATTCAATACTTCCAGTTATCGGCTGTCCGGGTGAGACAGATAGAGGAAAACGACCTGTGATGACAAAGATCGCAACAGACAAGAGCGATGTCACGATGTTGACATCTGACAATCCAAGGAACGAGGATCCACGTAAGTGTCAAGTGATTTAATTCCTATCTGACATAATTCCTAGTGAAAAAGGAGCAGTAAGTTTATCAATCGTGATCTTTTGTTTATGTTAGTACACGTATGGTGCTATAAAACAAAGCCTTGAAAGAGTCTTTGGGTCGGTCTGGATATTAATTGATTATCATAAAACGCTCACACGTGACTACATTACATTGGTGTTATCCTTGCAGTTGACATATTGGATGACATGTTAGCGGGCATAGGAATGACAATGCAGGATTACTTGAAGAATCAGGAAAACGACTACCACCCACCACTTGGCAACGGCCATAGACTTTTCCTTCATGATATTCGAAGGGTAGCAGTACGTTCTGCTGTTGCCATGGGGGAGGAGGGTGACGTCGTTGTAAGTAATTGATACGTGGCGGTTGCTTGGCTTGTAAAAAGAGGAACTTTTATATTGTTTTAATACTGCTGTAGGTAGTTACTGGGAAAGGGCATGAGACATACGATATAGTAGGGGAGACGACAGAGTTTTTTGACGATCGGGAAGAATGTCGAGAAGCGTTACAGTATGTGGATGAACTACATCAGTCAGGAATCGACACGAGTGAATATCCGTGGCGGTAGGTTATGTTATTAACTTGAAGCTTCCTTGGGTTTATACATATACATATATATATGTGTGTGTGTGTGTGTGTACACACACATATACTGTTAAAAAGGTTGATAACTTGTGAAAGTCCTTTGTCCTCCATAATGCATGCTGCAGGTTGCCTGAGAGCTATTGAACAGCGATCGAGTTGAAGGGGAAAGAAGGATGATGGAGGTTCAAGCAACTCAAATCAAACATTTGAAGTGAAGTGGTCTCCAACATTAGCAAACTCTAAATGGCGGCGGCATCAACCACAACTTACATTACATACGACATCGTATACTAGGAAATCATCATCGGCTTAATTTAAGGAGAGAAACATGTTATTTGATAAAACTAGGCGGGCCATTTTAGGTTGTTTTGTTTTTGGTTGCAGTAGAGCTTAACGTGGCCAAGTCAGAAGGCATCATTCAGAGCATTAGTTGACGATGCATCGTTTTTGTATGTATTTCCAGGCCCAGGTGTCAAAGGACAGTTTTGTAGGAACGAACGGAACAGTGGGTCAAGTCAATAAGTTTGGCTGATTCGGGTGCCATTTTCTTGGTTTCGTTACATACTTACATATAGATAGATAGATAGATATCAATTTCTTTTTACTATATGCATTTCTTTCTGTGGTCTTATAAAGTTAAACTATTTTATAACCCACGTATTACGTGGATATTTTTAATTAAATTATTTATATAAAATGTATATGAGTAAACATACAAAAATAATAATTGTGTTTATTTTTTATTATTTACATATTAAAAAAAGAGTATATTTATCTTTTTTAAAAATATAAAATTGTATTTATCTTTTATTTTTTATAAATTGTAATTATCTTTTTGGTGAACGTAGAGGTGACACGTGACATTTGATGTTTTCCTTTATTATACATAATAATAATAATAACCACAACAAATTTAAATTATTACATTTACTTATGATTATTATGGATAATAATGATAGATATTTATTTTAGGTAAACATTAATTTTAAATGTTACAAAATCTAATTTATTACTAATTAATTAATTAAAAAAAATAAAGTCAAAATTTAATGCAATTAGGTTAAGGTGTAAAATTTGAAAAAAGAGGTGGAAAAATAAATTTTTCTTGTATTGTAGATTTGACATGTGACATGAATTGTTTTGTTTTATTAAAAGGGTTAAGTACCATTTTGACCATCTAACTTTCAGATTTGTCTCATTTAGCCACTAAACTAATTTTTGTCCTGATTTAACCACTAAACTTTGTTTAATGTTCTATTTTGGGAAAAATGAATAAAACTAATGGCTAAATCGGAACAAAATATGATAGTTTAGTGGCCAAATTTGGACAATTTTCAATGGGTAAATCAGTAAAAAGAAAGTTTAGTGGCTAAATATGTATACAAAAAATAGTTTAGTGGCTAAATCGAGACAAAAAATAGTTTAATGGGTAAATCGAAAAAAATCTAAAAGTTGGATGGTCAAATTAACACTTAACCCTTATTAAAATATATAGGTTAATCAACCCATGTATTACATGAGTTGATTTAGAAAATACATATTTTTTTATATTTTAATAAATTATTATAAAGTTTATATATAATTAAAATAAAAAAAATTTAAAGCTAGTTAAATTAAAGATAAAAAAAATATTTAGTTGTTTGATATTAAATAAAAAATATTATTATATTGTATTATTAATTACTATTAATATGTGTTTGAAAACAATGTTTCTTTTAATTTTTATTAACTTCAAATATGAAATATCAATGTAAGAAACAAAAAACTTCAATTATGTGAATGTGTATATATTTTGAAAATGATAAAAATATAAAAATGGAATATCTGAAAATCAACAACCAAAATTTATCATATTCACAATTGAAGTTTTATCAATTAAATTTTAAATCTTGTTAGCAAAATAAGTAACCAAAATTTTTAACTTTATTTTTACTACACTCTACATTTAAATCCAAATTTTTACATTTGAATTTAACTATGATCATTAAGGATGATAATGACACATATTTATTATAGGTAAATATTAATTCATTAATGAAAAAATTAAAATCAAGATTTAATGTAACTAAGTTAAGGTAGTAAATTTGGAAAATGAATTAAAAAAATGGCATGGGTATAATTATTGATTTTAATTAAGGGTATAAGAGACATTTCATAAATAATTATGAGTCGTCATTAATCTGGACCATTGATTTCTTTCCATCGAATGGTCCAGAAACTCCAAGTGGTTTTCTTATTATATATAGTATAGATTAATGTAAAACATAAAAAGCAGTATGCATGGCAAAGAATAACTTGGAATGAGTTGTGCACAACAAAAATTTGTTGTACACAATAATTTCTTATAAAAAGACTATTTTATTCTTACTTTTAGGAGGTAAAATGTAATAATGATAAAAATGTTAGATAGTCATTTTACATGAATATGTTGTGTATGACAAAACTTCATTTTGTACGAATCACTTTCCATAATGAAAACAGCCAAGACAACACTACACAAGGCTATCTATCTGAACCTGGATCAAATTTAATTGATCATTGATTGAAACAACGCAAGTAAATCTATTACTTTAAAATGATCTACTTTGTTAATAGTGAAGGTAACAATCTATATCTATAATATATTAATAAAGCAAAATATTTAGTGATACATACTAATTTCTTAACTAATGAGTTATATTTTTATAATATAACTCGTTCAATTTATTCTTTAATTGTTTGAAAAATTAATACTAATTACTATTTAATTTAGTCATTATTAATGAAAGTCAATCTAATTAAATTATTTTAATTTAAATGTATTTTCAATCCTGAAGTCTTTATTAATCTTAATTTATCTTTCCAACTTAATCAATTTTTAAAAATGAGTACAAGTTCTTCTCATATACGAGAGTTTGATTTTAAACTATTTATTACTGAAAAATAAAAATACATTTAAATATCGATTATGACAATATAATGTACAATAATCGACTGCATAACTGGTACATTATAATGTTATAGTATTAAATACTATTTTTCAATTTAAATGTAATCATGTTCTTATGTGACTATTTATTTTTTTATAATTAGGTTACATCATTTTAAATTCATATTTGATGAATACTTTTTATATTAACATTTTATTATCTTATATGTGTTTTATTAAATATACCCATGTTATGCATGAGTCGCTAAACTAGTATCAAATACATAAACAAATTTATTGACTTATCACATATAAAACAAACATTTAATAAATTACTATTATACATTTGCATTTTTCATGGACTAGTATTTGACAAACAGAACAGAAATTGGGAAACCGAAAGGAAAAATGGCGTCAAATAGTTGTGTACTTTTGAGTTTGTACTCATTTATGTAGTATACTTTTTTTTGTGCACATTTGGTAGTCAAACTTTCAAAAATGTTTCAATTAGGTAGTTGGGTGACTTGGAAACCGGCACCAACCGGTCACCATGCTTACGTGGACGGATTTTTCAAGAAAAATGGCATCAAATAGCTATGTACCTTTAAGTTTTTACACATTTATGTTGTGTACTTTTTTTGTGCACATTTAGTAGTCAAACTTTTAAATGTGTTTCAATTAAGTAGTTGTGTTACCTAAAAATCGATACCAACCGGTTATGATACTTATGTGGACATATTTTATGACATAGAAGAATGGGAGAATATCATATATATCATTATAAACTTTTAATATGACGCATATATCATTGCAAAATTCTTTATTACATATATATCATTCTAAATCTTTAAATCTCACGTATATATCAAAATGACTATTTTAATTTATTTTATCATTTAAAATTTTTCTGAATACATAAACTACCATCTTAAATTCCAAAAAGAAATAAATTAGAAAAATATAGAAATATCGTTTTCTAATTTAATTCAATAATAAATTAATTAAAAACTGATATTTAATTATTTTTATATAATGTAATTAAATTTAAAATAGTCATTTGCATATATATGTAAGATTTAAAGGTTTAGAAGAATATATATGTAATAAAAATGTTTGTAAGGATACATACGTAATGTTGGAAGTTTACAAGGATATATATTAAGATCTCCCTAGAATTGATGACTCTTAGACATGATGTTTATCAAATTCAAAACATCTCATTTCCATTTGATAGATATCATGTTTAGGATATGAAAATTAATGTTCTATTATATTATTATAAAATGAAAGCATATTTTATCAATTTGATACATATTTTGTTTATGAATCTTTTTATAGTTTTATAGAAAAAATAAAGCATCTTAGGTTTTTTTAATTTCAAATTATAAAAAATACGTCCACATAAACAAAGTAACCGGTTAGTATCGATTTTTGGGTAACCCAACTACTTAATTGAAACACTTTTAAAAGTTTGACTACTAAATGTGCACACAAAAAAGTACACAACATAAATGTGTACAAACTTAAAAGTACATAGCTATTTGATGTCATATTTATTGAAAAATCCGTCCACGTAAGCATGGTGACCGGTTGGTGCCGGTTTCCAAGTCACCCAACTACCTAATTGAAACATTTTTGAAAGTTTGACTATCAAATGTGCACAAAAAAGTACACTACATAAATGAGTACAAACTCAAAAGTACACAACTATTTGACGCCATTTTCCCAAACCGAAAACCATATTCTTTGGGGGTCAATAAGGTAAATTTCCTCGGAGTATAACCTGCCCCGGTTCTTCCGGTTATAATCCGGGAAAGATCCAGGCAGGAGATCTCCACAACGGTGTCGTATCACCTCATCTTCGTTCTTCTACTAACGGCAACTGTGGGATTCTGGCAGTTTGCTCGGCAAAACGCACACACAAACACCATGAACACACTACAGAGTCGATGAGATAGGAGATCCATTCACATGTTCTTTTAAATAAACCCTCAACAAACTTTGTCACTGTGTCACCCCTTCAAAATCCACAGCTATCTAATTACATTCAGATGCCGAAGAGTGTGAGTGTGATGCAGTGAAAATCAACAACGATTTTGTATCTGAGCTTTACTAGTTTTCATGGGGGTTCTGAAATTTTATTGGTTTTTATCATTAATTGTTATTTTCTCCAGCAACCCTACTCCAGTGACCGCCGGTGACATTGTTCATGATGATAAATTTGCTCCAAAGAAGCCTGGTTGTGAGAATGACTTTGTGCTGGTAAAACCCCTCTTTTAATTTTACTTATTTTCCCCCCTCTTTACTTCTTGGTTTTCTTTTGTTTCTGAGATCAAGGTTGATTGTATGCTATATTTACATATGACGTGAATTATAGCTTCATTATGTGTTATACTATTATATTTAAAGATTTAAAAGCGAGTCATAGATTCATTGTATAATAGATTTAGGGATTTAAAGTGTGCTTATAGCTTGAACGTATGTTATATATTGAGTTTTTTAAGTGAGAATGTGAGATTATAACTTGACTGCATATCATATTTGGATATTATAAGTGAGATTGTAGCTTGATTTATGTAATAGTTAGTCATTTAAGCTTGATTATATGTTTATTTAGAGATATGAAGTAAGGTTATAGCTTGATTGTGTATTATATCAAGCTACAACCTTACTTCAAATCCCTTAATATAACTTACATTCAACTAATCAAGCTATAACTTTATTTTGTATCTCTAAATAAACATAAGCTACAAAACAAAGAAAGAAATATGTGTTCATATGGTTGATTGAAAATTAGACTCGATCCTCATTGTTCAATTGGACTTAAAACCTTTGCTTGATTAATAGTGTTGGATTGTAAGATTTAAATTGCGAATCATTTGATTTTGACATCATTATACATTTATCTATTGTTGGTTGCCTTTGTTAGGTAAAAGTTCAAACTTGGGTTGATGGGGTAGAAGGCATGGAGTTTGTTGGCATTGGTGCTAGATTTGGAACTGCCATAGTATCTAAGGAGAAAAATGCGAATCAAACTCACCTTACCCAATCTGACCCCCGTGATTGTTGCAGTCCGCCAATCAAAAAGGTCTTTCCTCCTTGGTTATCATGACACATCCTAGTTCCTCGATCAAAGTTATATATATATATATATGTATGTATGTATGTATGTATGTATGTATGTATGTATGTATGTATGTATGTATGTATGTATGTATGTATGTATGTATGTATGTATGTATGTATGTATGTATGTATGTATGTATGTATGTATGTATGTAT